>JARQOD010002628.1:37746-75123 GCA_033576555.1 Oophaga sylvatica | reverse complement strand
TACCAAACAAAACGTATCCCGGCCTAAACTGAAAAATTATAGGTATAACAGAAGGGAAAAATATTGGGAAAAAAAAAAAAAGTTTTCAGAGTTGTCAAGTTTTTTTTTTTTGTTTGTTGCATTTTTTTTTCCCCCTCTTTATTCTGGGTGCTGAGGGGGATTTTTTTTCCTCTCAATGGATTTGCACATTTGTTGGCCGTGTGGATCACTTCCCACGAATTCGGAGATTGTCCCCTATCTTGTAGGTTGTGTTGGGGGAACTAGGACCCCATGCAAGATTTGTTTTTGGGGGCCGAGCTAAATTTTAAATTTTAAAAAATAACTGTAAATTGTTTTTCCCTTTAAAATCTAAGTCCTCAGGGAACGCAGCGCAGCAGTTAAAATTTTGTCATTTCTCCTGCGGGCGACCCTCGGGATTGGCTTTTTCCCTGACCCGGGGGGACCCTTTTTGGTGATGTTGACTTTTTTCAGGCTTTGGGGTCATTGTACGATGACCTTGTCATGATCGTGAAAAAACTTTGTTGGCATAAGCAGGGGCTTGGGGAGCGATTATACTGCAGAGTTTCCCGTGGTGGGCATCCTGCCCAAATGGAATGACGACCTTTGGCAGTTTTTTCGAAGGAACTGTCAATAATTAAAAAGGGTTAGGGTGGGTTTCCCCTTCCCTTGGTCTAAATGATTCTATGTATTAGCGTTTTCAAATTGACGCTTTGCGTGAGGGAAAGGTATGCGTGGAATAATGTTCCCTTTGTAAACCTGTTCTGATCCATGCAGTGTGATAAGGGGTTTCTGGGGCACGCGTCAGAATTTCGAAAGCGCAATGGGTTATGTTTCTACTGTGGTGACCCCTTTCTGTATTTCGTCTCCCCCAAGCGGGGAAGAGTTTGCCCCCCAAATTTTTGGGTAGTTTCGACAAGTTTTTTTTAATTTACCCTGATATGCTCTTGTCCCCTTTTTCCCCGTCAGGTTTTGTTGATTCTGGAGCTTTTTTAAACCCCGATGGATTTTGATTTGCTAAAGTTGTGGGTTTCCCTTGAAACCCTAAAGTCTATTCCCCTACGGGGGTCGATTTCCCCCTTTCTGAGAAAAAAACCCAGTTCTTACTCAGGTGAAATTGGGGGTAAAACCCCGATCATAAAAGGGGGGTTCAAATTTTTGGTTTTTTAAAATCTGCAGAAATTATGAGGGGTTTTCCCTTTTGGTTCCTCTCAAAAACCTTTTTTTGGTTGGAAATTGTGTCGTTACCATTGGGCCCCAATGTGTTAATCCAAAAACCCCGTTTTTTCTGCCCCCCCAGGCTCGGGTTTTTTTCCGATTTTTTTATTGATTTTCTGATTTTTTTAGCAAAGTAAATCTGATCCTACCTCCCCATAGGAGCTTACTGGCTATTAATTAGTGCCGGTTTTTAGAAATTCCCTAAAGGTCCCTTTTTTTAACTTGTCTGTCCTGAACAGCGCTACGGTCTTTATAAGGAGTCATTGGAGAAGGGTCATATAGACCCCCCTTCCCCTTAGGTGGGTTTTTTCTTTGGGCCCAAAAAAAAGGATGGTTCATTAACCGTGTTTGTTATCGTTCTTAAAAAATATTACTTTGAAATATCAATCCCCTTTCCCTTGACTCGATTGTTTTCCCCGGGGGAAAAAAACCCCTACTTGGTTTACCAAGCTTGACCTGGGGGGGCATAAACTTATTCCATTAAGACGGGGAAAAATGGAAGCCGGCATTAACCCCCTGAAGGGTTTTTGAGCCCCTTGTGATGCCCTTGGGGCTCATAATGCTCCTTCTGTCTTCCGTCCTTCATGAATGCATTTTCAGGGTTTTGTGGAAAAATTTCTGTTGTTTTTTTGGATATATTTGTTTTTTCCAAGATGGACTTCATGTAAAACATTTTCGGACTGTTTTCCAGTTTTTTGAGAGAGAATGCTCTATTGTAAGGGAAAAAGTTTTTTTTTGGCGTACGGGGGACTCATTTCTGGGATTCATTTTGTCCCCATTGTTTTAAAAATGGACCCGGTAAAAGTTCGGGCCCCTCTTGATTGGGTCCCCCCACTTCATTAAGGGTTCAAAGATTTTGGGGGTTTTCAATTTTTATCGAAAATTTTTGGAATTTCTTGTTATTTTTAAACCATTACTGATTTCCCCAAAAAGGGTTTGATTGGTAATTTTTGGCCTTGAGGCAGTTCCATTTCGGAACTAAGCAATTTTCATTCTGCCCCTTTTTTTACGGCCCCTGATGTTTCTCTACCTTTCAGGTGGGGTTTGCTCTAAATTGGGTGGCCCCGTTTTGCCCAAAGAATCCAGAGACCTCAAAAAAAACCCTTGCCCCTTTTTCCTCGAAAATTTCTCCCATGAACAAAATTTGAGGGGGTAATGGGAGTTTTAGCCTGAATGGGTTTTTAAAAGAGTGGAGACATTGGCTGGAGGGACCAAAACATAGGTGGTGGCCTTTTTGGACCATAAGAATCTAGTTATCGGAATTGCCAACGATTAACTAGATAGGCCAGGTGGGCCTTGTTTTTCCCCGTTTTAATTTTGGTTTATTTCTTCGGCACTAAAAATGTTAAGGCGGTGCCCCTCGAGGATTTCCTGGGGACTCTCCGGTTATCTGACCCCCCTGTTTTTTGAAAGAGGGGTAGTTCTTTCCCCATCTGCCCAATTTGAGATGGCTTGGAGGGGGTCGGGGGGATAAGCCCGAGCGCTGCTTGTTGGGAATTGTTTGCCCCGGGGCCAGGGAAAAAGAGTGTAAGTCTGAATTTTATTTTCCCCTTGGGGGGTCATCCCAATTTTGGTACGAGACTTTTGGGTTGTCGGTCCTTTTGGTGGGTACCCCTTTTTGAGTCAGGGATTTGTGAGTCCCCCGGGGGTTGCTCTGCTCCAAACCTTGCTCCGTTTTTGTGGTTTTTTTTGCCCCTTCCTGTGCCAAGAGACCCCGGACCCCCATCCTAGGATTCATTTCCGACCCCCTTTTTAGAAATGACCCTATCTGGGGATTTGCGATAGGTTTTCAAATGATACTCTTGTGCCATTCCTAAGTTGCCTTCCCCCCCTGAATGGGCCTTTTTCCCCTTAGAGTGGTTGTTTGACGGAAATTCTGAGAACATTGTGTTGACAGAGGAGTCCGTTTTTTCCCGAATTTTGGAGGACCCCTTTGTTCTAAAATTTTGGGTTCAATTGTCTTTCTCCTCGGGTTTCATCCTCAGACCAATGGTCAAACGAGGAACAAACCAGACATTTTTGGGACTTATCTAAGAAGTTTTGGGGTGTGATCAGGGGTACTGGGTCTCTTTTTTGCCTTTGGCTGAGTTTGTCTTAAAAGGGCTAGCTCTGCCCTTTGATGTCCCATTTTTCTGAATTCGGGTTTCACCTCGATTTTCTTCGGGAAAAGACGGAGGTTCTGTGTGTGAAGGGGTTTTAGATGATTCTGAGCAGAAGCTCCTCTGGGGGTTAAACGGTGCTTTTTTGCCCCGGGAAAATTGTGAGGGGGGAATAGGTGTTACTGATTGGTTTTATAAAAGGGGGTCCCTTCCCCCTCAGGTTCCCCGGGGATAAAATTTTTCGGGGTTTGGGTCCTTTATTTTTTCCCCTTGTAGCCCGCTAAACGTTCTGCTCTCTGCAACAGATGGACATTTTTTCTTTTGGTTTGTGCTTATTTTGCATTTTGCCCCGACTTTGGGGGGCCCCGGGGGCCCCCGGGGGTTTTTGCCCTCTCAGTTTTGTTGCCATGATGTTTTTATTTTTCTTTTCCCTTTTTTTTTGGGGCTGCTGTTTTTGATTTTGTTACACCAGGAATAATTTAGGGGTAAAAGGGGGGTGTGATCTCGGTGTTTTTTTTAAATTAGTGATTTGGGGGCCTTTGGGGGGTTTTTGGGGGGGGAGAAAATACCCTTCACCTTTTCTATTTTTTAGTTTGGGGCCCCCGGTTTTGTATACTATTTTTTTCTGGTCGTATTTCTCTTGTCAAAACCGCCTTTTTTTTGGGGGTTTTTTATTATTTTGGGGTTTGTCCGGGGAGATAGCTTTCCTATTTCATTTTAGGTGTATTATTTTCTGGCTGTGCGAGGCGTTTTAGGACCAAGAAAAACGCTACGCTGCCTCAGTTTTTTGTGGTTAGTCAGGGTATGAAATCTATAGATTCCAACTGCTTGGGTATTCCCTTTTTACTGCACTCCTCGTCCCCAAACTAACAGTATCCCCGGCCAAAAAATTTTAAAATTTTATGGTACTCACAAAAGGGAAAAAAAATTTTGGAAAAAAAAAGGTTGTCAAGTTGTCAGAGAATTTTCCTGTTTGTTGCTTTTTTTTTTCCCCCTTGTATCCGGGTGTGAGGAGGGTTTTTTTTTTCTAAAAGGGTTTGCACTTTTCGGCGTGTGGATCAGTTGCCCCGGGTTTTTAGAAAATTCTGCATACTTACTGGGGCCCCTTGGGGCCCCCAGGATTCCCCTTTTCCAGATTTTTTTTTGGGGGGGTCGAGCTAATTTCAGAATTTCAAAAAAAAATTTAAAATTGTTTTTTCCCTTTAAAAAATTAATCCCAGGGAACGCACGCAGCAGGTTCAAAAATCTTTTCCCCGCGCCGTCCTCAGGTTGGGGGTTTTTCCCCCATACCGGGGTCTGTTTTGGGATGTTAGGTTTTTTTTTTGGCCTTGGGGTTTTGTCAGGGGCCAATGTCATGATCAAGCTGAAAAAGCCTTGTTGGCTTAAAAACGGGGGGTTGATGCGCTGAGTTTACGTCAGAATTTCCCGTAGGGGGCAGTCCCCCCCAAATGGTGAATTTTGGGGGGCCCCTTTTCGGAAGGGCCCCGTCTGTAATGTAAAGGAGTTATGGGGGGTTTTCCCGTCCCCCCTGGTTAAAAAGATTCTATGTCATTGCGTTCAAATTAAAAGACTTTTTTCGGGGGGAGGGAGAAGTATGGGGAAGGGTTTTGCCTTGTGAACCAGCTTTGCCCCCTGCAGTGGATAGAGTGGTGTCGGGGACGGTCATGAGTTTCGAAAGCGCAAGGGTTTTTGTTTTACTGTTGATGCCTTCTGCTATTTCTTTTCCCCAAAAGGGGGGAAGCGTTTTGCACGCTCAGTTGTCTTGGTAGTTTCAGACTAATTTTTTAACTGTCACTCTGATTGCTCTTGTCTATTTTTGCCCGGTTTTTTTTTTTGTTTTTGGGCAGCTATTAACGGGTTATGTTTTGCAAAATTTTTGGTTTCCCCCTTTATACCCCTACAGAAGTCTTTTCCCCCCACTGGGATCGTTTTTACCCCTTTGGCTGAGAAAAAACCCCCGTTTTCTACTCAGGTGATAATGGGGGTTAAAACCCGATCACCCGGGGCCAAATTTTGGTTTGTATAATTCATGACATTTCGTGCGGGTTTTCCCCTTTGGGTTGAGTCTCATAACCCGTTTTGGATTGGAAATCGGGGTTTTAACCGTTGGGCTCCCCAAAGTGTTTAAAACCAACATCCTGTTTTTTCTGCCCCCCCAGGAGGAGTTCCTGACTTTTTGTTTTTTTTTTCTGATTTTTTAGCGAAAGAAAAAACTGCATCCTTGCCCCATAGGAGCTATGACTCCCCATTGAATTAGTGGGGTAGAAATTCCCAAAAAGGTCGCCTTTTTAAATTGTCTTACCTGAACATGACGCTGTGCGGTTTTATCAAAAGGAAAAATTTTTGGAAAAGGGTCATACAACCATCCTCTTCACCCTTAGTGCCCTTTTTTCTTTTGGGGCCAAAAAAAGGTTGGTTTTTTAAGGTTTTTATTGATTTCGCTTTGAACAATTTTTTGTGAAATATCAATAACCCCTTTCCCTTATTTTGACCTGTTTTCAGGGGGAAAAACGACTTGGTTTCCAAGCTTGATCAGGGGGGGGTAAACCTTTTTTCCCTTAAACACGGGGTGAATGGAAACGGTTCAATACCCTGAAGGGCCCTTTTTTGTACCCGGTGTTTTCCCTTTTGGGGCATAATGCTCCTTCCTTTATCCTTATGAATCTTTTTTGGGGGTTTTTTGGTAAATTTCTGATTTTTATTTGGGTATTTCTTTTTGTTTCTAATGACTGGGGGCCCCTGGAAAATGTTGAACTGTATTCAATTTGGAGAGAATGTTTATGGAAGGGTCAAAGTGCTTTTTTTTCGTACAGAGGATTCTTTTTTGGGTTTTTTTTTTTCCCCCCTTTTTATTGAAATGGACCCGTCAAGGTTCAGTGTTTTTAATGGGTTGAGAGGTTCTGAGCAAAGGGCCCTTGGTGGTTACAAACGGTACAGTGAGGATTGTGATGCTGGGAATCAGGTTTACTGATTGGTTTATTAAGGGAAAATTTTCCCTCAGGGTTGCCCCGGGATCAATTTTTCTGGGGTGAATCCCCTTTTTTCCCCGTTTCCCTTTTGCTCTGTGTGTGTCTTCATCTCCCCAAACTAAGACAATTTTTTATTTTGTGTTTTTTTATATTTTTCATTTGGGGCCCGCACTTCTGTGGGGGGCCCTTCGGTCCCTCCGGGGGCTTTTGCCCCCTCTTTAGTCCAGCCATGTGTTTTGTACTTTTGCTTTTTCCGTCTTTTCAGTGGTGCTTTTTTGTTACCCGAAAAAATAATTTGGTGGTAGAGGCGGTGATTAGGTATTTTAAAAATTGTAGAGTTGGTGTTTTTGGGGTTTTTGGGTTGCGAAAAAACCCTTCCGCCCTTTTATTTAGTTTTGGGCCCCAGCGTTTGCTTACTATTTTTTTTTGTGCAGTTTTCCTTTTTCTAACCCCCCTTACATGTTTGGGGGTTTTTATTATCTTTGGGGTTTGTCGGGCAATAGTTTCCCCATTTCTATCTTAGGTGTAGTTGTTTCTAGGCTGTGACGAGGCGTCAGGCCAACGTGGGAAACGCCCCCGGGGCCCCCCTTTTGTGGGGTTGTCAGGGTACTGCAATCTAAAGATTCCAATGCTTGGTGTTTTTTCCTTTTTTTTTCCTGCACTCCTCAGCTACCGTAAAACTTTCAGGGCCCCTAAAAATTTATTACTCACAGAAGGGAAAAAAAAATTTTTTTAAGAAAAAAAGTTGTCAGATATTTTTCTGTTTGTTGCTTTTTTTTTTTTCCCCCCTGTATCTCGGGGTGCTGGGGAGGTTTTTTCCCCAAAAGGGTTTGCACAGTTGTCTGGCCGGGGACAGTTGCCATGGGTTTGGAGTATTGCGCTATTTGTAGGTTGCTGTTTGGAACTGGATCCCCCATGCCAGATTTTTTTTAGGGGATGACTAAGTTTAGAATTTAAAAAAATAATTGTAAATTGTTTTGCCTTAAAATCTAAGTCCTCGGAAAAAACGCAGCGCACGGTTAAATTATCTCTCTCCCGGGGGGCGATCCCGGATTGGGTTTTTTTCCCTGATACCTGGGGCCCTTTTTTTGGTGATGTTTGCTTTTTTTTCGGGTTTGGGGTTTTTGTTACGAACCTAATGTCACTGATCAAGCTGAAAAACCTTTGGATTAATCGGGGCTTGTGCGCTGAGTTTAGCGAGATTTAGGGGGCAGTCCGACCAAAGGAAAATGACACGCTTTGGGGCCCCCTTTTCCGGAAGGTCTGTCGGAAATGAAAGGTGTTATGGGGGGGTTCCCCCGTCCCCTTGGTCTCAATGTTCTATGTCATAGCGATTCAAATTAAGACTTTTCGTGAGCGGAGAATAGCGGGGTGGTTTTTTCTTGTGAGCCAGTCTGGCCCTGCAGTGTGATGGATTGTCTGGGGACGGTCATGAGTTTCGAAAGCGCAAGGGGTTTTATTTTTTACTGTGGTATGCCCTCATGCTATTTCGTCTCCCTAAGCGGGGAAACATTTTTTCACGCTATTTTCTTGGGGTGTTCGACTAATTTTTTTAATGTCACTTGATAGCTCTCGTCCCATTTTCTGCTCAGGCTTCATTGATTCGGGGGGGCCCCCTATTAACCTGTGGATTATGTTTTCTAAAGTTGGGATTTTCCTTTATACCCCACAAAACTATTCCTTTACGGGGGGTGATTTACCCCTTTGGTTAGAAAAACCCAGTTTTCCAGGTGATAAAAGGGTTGAACCAAACCCCCGGGTGCGCAAAAATTTTGGTTTAAAATAATCTGAAAGCATTTTGTGTGGGTTTTTCCCTTTGGGTTTCAGTCTATAATTTTTTTGGATGGAAATCTGGGGTCGTCCCCCGTTGGGGCTGAATGTGTTAATAAAACTTTTTTTTCTGCCCCCCCCGGCGGGATGTTTTGACTTTTTGTTTGTTTTTTTTGATTTTTTGCGAAAGTAATCTGCACCCCTTCCCCCCCCATAGGGCTATGACGCGCTTTGATTTTGGCCGGGAAAAAATTCCCCCAAAGGGGCTTTTTAAAAAGTCTGTACCGAACGACGCTTGCGGTCTTATTCAAGGAATTTGGGAAAGGTCTATCAACATCCCCTTCACCTTAGGTCCCTTTTTCCTTTGTGGCAAAAAAAGATGGTTCTTAGGCCCCGTATTTACGTTCTTGAAAATTTAATGTGAAATTCAAAACCCCCTTACCTTATTTCTACCCTTGTTTTCCGGGGGGAAAAATATTGGTTTACCCCAACTTGATCAGGGGGGCGTTAACCTTTTGCTTAAGCACGGGGGGAAGGAAACGGGATTTAACACCCTGAAGGGGGGTTTGAGTACCCTTTGAGCCCCCTTTGGGCACTAACTCCTTGTCTTCCCCTCCTTCATGAAAAAATTTTAGGGATTTTGGGACAAGTTTTTGATTGTTTATTTGGGGGATATCTTGTTTTTTTTTTGGTGGATCTATGTGAGCATGTTCGAAACGCATTCCAATTTTTTGAGAGAATCTCTTTGGAAGGATCAAAAAGGTTTTTGGCGTACAAAAATCTCTTTTTTTGGGATTCACTTTGCCCCTCTGTTATGAAATGGACCGATCAAGGTTTTGGGGCCTCTGTGATTGGGTCCAACCCTTCATTAAGGTCTTAGAATTTTTGGGTTTTGCCATTTTTATGTAAATTTATTTTGGTAATTTCTCGTTATGTTAAACCATTAACTGATTTGACCAGAAAGGGTTTGAGTGGTAAATTGGCCTCTGGGCAGTCTCGGTTTCAGGAACTTAAGCGAGATTCACTTTGCTCCGTTCTAGGGGCAGCCTGATTTTCTTGCCATTTCAGGTGGGGTTGATGCCTCTGAAATTGGGGCAGGTCCCCTTTTGCCCCAAAAAATCCAGAGCCCTTTAAAAAAATAACCTTGTGCCTTTTTCTCTCGAAAAATTTTTCCTCTGAAGTAAATTTGCGGGGGAAAACGGGGTTTTGGGCCCCTGAAGTGGTTTTGAAAGTGGGGGACTTTGGGGGTTGGGGGACCCAAAAATCGGGGTGGCCTTACGGCCATAAAACTGTCTATCGGAATCGCCAAGCGACTCAATTTAGAAGGCCGGGGGGCCTTTGTTTTTCAAGTTTTTTTTTTTGGGGGTTTCTTTTTCCGCACTAAAATTTAAGGCGGATGCCCCCGGGGGGGTTTTTTTGGGACTCTCCGAGCTATTGTTCCTTGTTTTTTAAGGAGGGGTGTTTTTCCGCCATCTCGCCCAAAATTTGAGTTTTGGGGAGGGTGTCAGGGGGAAGGGGGCCCGAGCGCCCCCCTTTGAAAATTGTTTGTCCGGCCAAGGAAAAAAGGTGTATGTCGAGATCATTGTTCCGCATTGGCTGGGCCCCCGGAATTTTTGGTACAGAGACTTGGTTAGTGGGCCCCTTTTGGTGCCTCCTTTTTGCGATGTGGGGGAATTTGTGCGCCTGGGGATTGTCTCGCTCCAAGCCTTGCCCGCTTATGGTTTGTTGATCCTTTCCTGTCCCCAAGAGACCATGGACCCATACTTAGGGTTTTTTCTTCCCCCGATTTCCTTTTTTCAAGAATGACCCCATTGGGTTTTGTGAGGGGTTTTTCCAAAATTTTGAACATCTTGTGCCTTCCCAAAAATTTCCCTTCCTCCTCTGAATTGGTCCCGTTGTTCCTTCAGCACGTGGTTTTTTCACGGCATTCCTGAGAACTTGTTTCTGCAGAGGAGTCCATTTTTTTTCAGATTTTGGGGACTTTTTGTTCTAAACTGGGTGTTCAATTGTTTTCCCCTCGGCATTTATCCTAGACAATGGAAAAACTGGGAAACAAACCAGACATTGGAGATTATTAAGATCTTTGTGTTGTGTCGGTGAGGGGGGTCTCTTTTTTCCTTTGGCGGGTTTGCTTTAAAAAGGGCACTCGCCTTTGATGTCTTTTTTTTTCTGTAATTCGGGTTTCCCCCTCGATTTTTTCAGGACGACGGAGGGTTCTTTCTCCCCAGGTTTTGACTTTTTGTTAGCGTATGCAGCAGATTTGGGCCCAGGTATGGAGAGGTGTCCCTCTCTCAGGGAAGGCCCAGCGGTTTGCAAACCCCGGATGGGGTGGGTCTCGGTTTAAAGTGGGGGACTTGGTCTGGTTGTCCCCAAAAATTTTCCCTATGGAGTGCACCCCCCCAAATTTAAAACCCCAGGTTTTTTTGGCTTATAATCATGGAGTTATTAATCCTGTTTCTTTTCGTTTGCTTCTTGGGGGGCATTTAAGATCCAAAGTTTCCACAAGTCCCCTTTTGAAGAGGTTTGTTGAGCCCCGGGGTTTCCGCTGCTGGCCTCCCGGGCCTGTTTTTTGGGTTAGGCAATCGGGGGTTGTGGTTGAGAAAATATTGGATTTCGTTTTTTAGACGAAGACTCCAGTATTTGGTTAAATGGAAGGTTAGGTAGGAAGACAATTTTGGTGTTTGTTTGGACATCCATGTGGAGACTTATCCTGCGTTATAGAACTATCCTGACCGACCGGTTGTAAATGAGGTTCGGTGACCCCCCCCAAGGGGGGGGTATGTTGTGAAAAGGGGTTTGAGATGATTTGGCAAGGCTCCCTTGGTGGTTACAAGCGGACAGTGAGGATTGTGTGACTGGGGGAATCTGGGTTACTGATTGGCTTTTATAAGGGAGAATTTCCCCCCAGGGTTCCCCGGGGATCAAAATTTTCTGGTCTAATCCTTTTTCCCCTTTTCCCCCTTTAGCCCCCTGTGTCGTGTCTTTTTCCTGCTATCAATAAACAAAAAATTTTATTTTGTGTTTTTGTATTTTTTGCATTTTGGTCCTGCATTCTGTGGGGGCCCTTTGGGTCCCCCCCCGGGGCTTTGCCTCTCAGTTTTTTCCGCCACTGTGTTTTTTACTTTTTTTTTTTCCAGTTTTTTTGTGGCTGCTGTTTTTGTTAACCCCAGAATAATTTTTGGGGGTAAGGCGTGGGATTCAGGGGATTTTTTAAATTAGTAGGTTGGGTTTTTTCAGGGTTTCTGGATTGCAGTAATACCTTCCTGTCCTTTTTATTTTTAGTTTTTGGGGCCCCAGGTTTGCTCTACTATTTTTTTGTTAGTTTTCCTTTGTCTAACCCCCCTTACATGTTTTTGGGGTTTCTTTTTTTTGGGGTTTTGCTCCGGGGGGGTAGCTTTCCTTTTTTTATCTTTAGTGTAGTTAGTTTCTCGGTGTGCGAGGCGCGGACCAACGTAGGAACCTCCCCCTGCCTAGTTGTGGGGTTTTTCAGGGTACTGCAATCTCATAGATTCCAACTGTTTGGTTTTTTCTTTTTTGCCCGCATCCTCGCTACCGTAACATAACAGTTAAAGGGCCATCTGTGTTGGGTCCAACCTATTCATAAAGGCTCTTAAAGGGGATTTTTGGGTTTTCAAATTTTTATCGAAAAATTTTTTGGAAATTTTCGGTTTTTTAAACATTACCGATTTGACCAAAAGGGTTCTAAAAGGTGAATTTGGGCCCCCTGGGCCCCTTGCATTCAGAATTAAAACGAGATTACTTTGCTCCTGTTCTACGGCGCCTGATGTTTCTCTGCCATTTCGGTGGGGTTGATCCTTTGAAATTGGGGCGGTCCGTTTTGCCCCCAAAAAAATCCAGAGACCCAAAAAAAAACCCCCTTGTGCTTTTTCTCTGAAATTTTCTCCACGACGTAATTATGAGGGGTAATCGGGGTTTTGGGCCATAAAGTGGCTTTTGAAGAGTGGAGACATTGGTGGGGGAGCCAAAAACAGGGGGGGGCCCTTCGGACCTAAGAACTGGTTATCTGGAATCTGCCAAGGATCAATCCTAGACGGCCCCAGGGGGCCTTTTTTTTCAACTTTTAATTTTGTTTTTCCTTTTTTTCCTGGCACTAAGAATGTTGGCGGATGCCCTTCGAGGAGTTTCCTTGCGGATTTCCCCGAGTTATCTGATCCTTCTGTTATTTAAAAGGGGGGTAGTTCTTTCCCCATCTCGCCCAATTGAGACTTGCTCTGGGGGGGGTGCAGGAGGATAGGCCCAAGCTCCCCCGTTGGAAAATTGTTTGTCCCGGCCCCGTGGAAAAAAAAGGGTGTCTGAGATTCTTTTTCGCATTGGCGGGGGATCCCGGAATTTTTTTCCCAAACTTGGTTGTGGCCCCTTTTTTGGCCTACCCTTGTCTCGTGTGTCAGGAATTTTTGCACCCGCGGGACTTGCTCTCGCTCCAACTTGCTCCGCTCTGTGGTTTGTTGTTTCCGCCTGTGCCAAGAGCCCCGGCCCTATCTCATGGATTTCATTTCCGACCTTCCTGTTTTCAGAGAATGCCCCCCATCTGGGAATTTGTGATGGGGTTTTCCCCAAAAAGAAAAACTTGGCTTCCCCCAAGTTCCCCTTCCCCCTGAATTGTGCCGTTTTTCCCTTTTAGACGTGTTTTTTAAAAGGCTTCTGAGAAAATTTTTTAAAAGAGGACCCCTTTTGTTTCCAGATTTTGGGGACTTTTTTTTTTAAATGGGGGTTCAATTTTCTTTCTCCTCGGTTTTAAACCCAACCAAGGTCAAACTGAGAGAAAAAAACCAAATTGGTGTCACGCGTCTAATGTATGTATACAATGTCAGTAAATTTTTAATACGGAAAAACAAAAACCCCTATACAACAATATATGCAAATCAGTGTAAGAAAAATAGATTTACCTGACACATATCTGCGAATAGGGTTAATTTTTAGGACTTATGAGCTGAAACGGGGAAAAGGGGGGGTCAACCGCCCCCAAACTGGGGCTTAACCCTCACCCCTTGGGGGGGACTATAATGGTTCAGAGGGGCAAGTTCCCCCTAAAACCCCGTCTCCTATCAACCCCCAACCCCCAAAAAGCCTAAGAAGGTCCTGACTACCACCAAAGGGGGATGGGGGGATCTTAGCTAAATTCACAGATTTTAAATAAGAAAAAGGTAACACTCGCTTGCATCACACTCAAACACCAAAGGAAAAAAAGGTCTGGGAAATAAACCTAAAACCCAATTGAGTTTGAACAACTAAAAAAAGGCTCACAATAAAGTCTATACAGATTCTTCCCCTCTGTGGTCTGCAGAAGGTTTCACTGGCAACTCCCCAAGCAACAACCGGAATTTTTAAAAGGAAAACCAAAACAAATAATCTTGCAACCGGGAGAAACTGCACCAGTCCCAGCACCCCGCACAGACAGAATTAACTCCCCCCTGCCAAACACAAAGAAAAAGCACTCAGCTGTAGAAAACAAAAATTTCAAACCCCACGATCTTTGTGGCAATGCACATGACAGTACCCCCCCCTTTACGAGGGGCCCCCGGACCCCCCGGGCCCCGGTGCCCCGGGGGGTTCTGTGGAAGGTCCGAACCAAACATTGCGAACATCAGCGCGGGACCCACTCCCCCCCCTGGACCAAAACCCTTCCAAGCACCAAAATGAAGGGGCCGGGGGGATTCAGACGGAGTAAAAAATCTTTGAATTGAAATTCCAATTTCATTGACCAACACAGGAGGAGGGGTAGGGTGACGGTATGCGGTGCCACATACCTTTTAAGTAATGACTTGGGAAACATTATAATTTTAAACGTAGAAAGGAATTCCCCGAGGAAATGCCACGGGGTTTTTTGGAATGATCTTAGGCCCTATAATCTGGGCCCCCTTTCCCCGGAGGGCATTTAAGTTTTATTTCCCCGGTAGACAACCAACTAGAAGCAAGTGACACGAAAACCTCCTCCCAGGACCCCCGAAGGGCCCCCCCCCCCCTTAAAAAATACAAAATGGGGTTGAAAACCATATGCCCCAAAAAAGGGGCTTCCAGTGGACTGCTCCGCCTTTTTAAGGCGAAATCCCGAGGCAAAAAAGAAGACCAGTCCTCTTGGTTCTCTGAGACAAAAAAACCGGAGATAGCTCTAACTTGATTCGAGCTCTTCTGACCATTGGTTGCGATAAAAGCCCCGGAAAAAAAAATTGGGGTCCCCTTTTTTAAAAAAAATGCCCCCCCAAAAATTTTGGCCAAATGGACCCCCCCGACACCCCTCAGAAGGCAACCCATGAAGTCTAACGATCTCCCAAGGAACCCCCTGCCCAGAGTTTTAGCATTAGGGAGTGCGGGAAAAGCAAAAAATGTGCCATCTTATGAACTGTCAACAACCACAGTATGACAGTTTTCCCCCGACAGGGGGGAAGGGGTCCGTAAGGGGCCATAATAAAGAGTCCTGGACCCCCGGGGATTTCAAGGTAAAAGGGCCCCAGACGGCGGGTTTGAGGGGTTTTGAGCGGCACCCCCCCCACATGATGCGACAAAATTAAATTTTTTTTGATTGGCCAAAAACCGCGAGAAGGAGTCTAGGCCTTACTCCCTGGATGTCCTCTAAGCAAATTATATGTGCCTCAAAATTTTGTCTCAACAGTTTTGGGACAAAAGTCTCCCTGGGGCCCCTGGGGGGGGCGTCCCCGACCTCTAACACCTCCTCCAAAAGCTCAGAAAATACCCCCGACACTACCACCCCTCCTGAAGGGGGGATCGGGTATCTTTTCCCGGGGCCCCGGGAAAACGGAGGACAAGGCTCGCCTTTACTTCTTAGACCCCGGGCGATAATGACGACAAAATTAAACCTGGAAAAAAAAAGACCATCGAGCTTGTCTAAACAGACGCTTAGCGGTTCCCCAAATACAACGGTTCTTGTGATCAGTAAAAAGGTAAGGGGTGGATGCCCCCCCAAAAAGTGGCCATTTTCAAAAGCTAATTAATGGCCAAAAGTTCCTTTGCCGATATCATAATTCCTTTCGGCGGCAAAAATTTTTTAAAAAAAAGAAAGCGCACGGAGCCATTTCCAGGGGGGGGCCTGGGACAATATGCACCCACCCCTAGTAGCGCATCCCCCCCCCCAAAAAGAACCCCCCGGATGATCGGTTGGATGAGAACGGGCCCCCAAGCAAAAATTTCTTAAAAAGGGAAAAAGGTTGGCAACTTTGCCCCACATTTAAAAAAAACCGTCCCTTTTTTGTATGTCAGTAGGGTTTTTAGACAGAGGGAAAATTCAAAAAAAATTTTTCCGTAGTAGTTAGCAAACCCAAAAAAAGTGCAGACCCCTTAAGATCCCCGGCTGCCCCTTCAACACTGCTCTCACCTTTTCGGGCCATACGGAAACCGGGGCTGACCCCAAAAAAAACCAAAAAAATGAATTTCCCCGTAGGGGAAATACACATTTCCCCCTTTTTGGGTATAATTTTTGTCTCGCAAGATCTGCAACACTGTCTCACATGCCCCCGATGAGACACAAGATCTGGCGAGTAATTAAAATGTCGTCCAAAAATACAACCAAAAACCCCCCAAAGGGACGAAAAATGTATTAACAAAATGTTGGAATATGTGGTGCAGTGCAGCCAAAGGCATGACTGGGTTTCTATAATGTCCCCGGCTTTTTTTTTAAAGCCGTTTTCCCCCATCCCCCCCTTTTACCCCAATCAGATTAACGCCCCCTGAGACCAATTTAGAAAACCTTTGGGCCCCAACAATTTGATTGAAGGATCAGGAAAAGGGGAGTGGTACGGATCTCACAAAAATCCGTTAATTCGCGGAAAAAAAAAAGGGCGTGGCTCCATCTTCTTCTTCACAAGAAAACCCCCGCGGCTAGGGGGGAAGAAAAGGTTAATATGCCCTTTTTTGGGCAGACTTTAAAAATATAATCTTTCATAGCCTGCCCCAGCCCCAAAAAAATTATAAAACCAGCTTTAGGCAACTTTGCATCGGGGGGGTTAAAGGCAGCATACACGGATGAGGAGGGGAAAACCTGACACCCCCCCAAAAAAAATCCCAAAAAACCCCCAAAAAAAGGGGGGGAGTACTGGCACGACCCACTGAGGACTGTTTTGAGTTCTTTTCAAAACTCACCCCTTTTGGTTATTTCTCGGACTGCCAATTAATCACAGGGGTTATGTTTAACAACCCCAAAGGAAAAACCCCAAACAATGGGAGAGGGACCTCCCCAAACATAGCAAAAAAATTGTTCCCCCTTATTGCCCCTACCCGAAGGCAATTTATTAATCATGAACAAAGTACCCGGCGAGAGGTGGGTCAATGGAGAAAAAAGGGATCGGGGTTTCCCAAACATCAATGCATACCTTGAGCGAGCAAACGAGCGTCAAAAACCGATTCCCCCGGAACCCTATCAAGAAGAAAAAAACAATCTTCCATCTCGTACCCCAATACCCCCCCATGGTACAAAAGGAACGAGAAAACTGGAGGAGAAAACATACCCCAGGTTTCGTCCCCACAAACCCGGGATTAAGTTTTTCCGGGACTTTTGGCCAACAAGCACGGGTGGACATTCTCCAACAAAATGTCCTTTTCCCCAAAAAAAAAATCCTAGTCCCGCGGCGTACCGCCAATCCCCCCTACGAAATGACCCCTCCCAACTGCATAGGCTCATGAACAGAAAAGGGGGGCCCAAATAAGGACTTTGTGGTAGGGGGAAAAAACAAAGGAGTGGGGTTACCTCCCCCCTCTCCCGAACCCCTTACAATCAAAAAAACTAAGGCCATAGCAGCCCCAAGAAGGGGAGACCATTGAGCCAAAACGTCATTTAATTTATCGAAAGCCCATAAAAAGGCTCCTAAGGCTGGGTCATTCCACTGAGTATCTGTCCCCCATCTACGAAACTCAAAGCAAATTCCTCTGGGACGACCCCCCTGCTGTATTTTTACAAAATTTTGTTCAGAAGAGAGCCCCATCTGGGTCTTAATAAAACCGGGGGGAATAAAAAATTGATTACGACAGTAGGCCCGGGGGGGCCCCGGGGAAGGGAAAATGCCCAGGATTGAGGATCCCCTTGCAGAAGTGGATAACAATTCCCACTCTTGTCTCACTCCCTGTGATCGGGGGAAAAAGCCGAAATAAAATTTCATCCCCGGAAGGTGAAAAATTTGTTTGCCCCCGTAACCCCTCCCCGGGGGAAACCCTTTTGGGTTTAAAATTGGTTTGCCAGGGGAGACAAAACTTTGGACTTAATTCCGTCAGTCCAGGAAAAATCCTGCACTGAACCCCACGGCTAGGCCCCATGGTAACGGAGGAAATTTTTTTTATGGCCAGAAAAAATGCACCGTCTAATGTAGTTACAATGTCAGTAAACTATTAATACAGGAAACACTCTATACAAAACTAGTATAGAACATCGCTGTAAGATAGAAAGTTTCCGACACGATATTGCGAACTAGGGTTAATCTTGGGATGATAGTGAAAAGGAAAGAGGTGGACCGGGATCAAAACTGACCTAAACTGGGGCCTAACTAATCCCTCCCCTTGGAGGTACTGTAATGGTTCAAGAGGTCCAAGTTCCGCCTAACCTGTCTCCTATCAGACCTGAACCCTTAATCGTCCTAAGAGGATCCTGATACCACCAAAGGGATTTGGGTACTTCTAAATCCCACAGATTAGAATTTAAAGCAGAAGGATAACACCGCTTGCTACACATAAACACCAAAGGAAAATAAAGGTTGGGAAATAAACTCAAAACCCCAAGTTGAGCTTGAACAACTAAGGAGTCAAACTAAAGTTATACAGATTTTTTCCTTTTTGGGGGTCTGCATGAAGGTTTCATGGCAACTCCCAAGAGACAACCAGGAATTTAAAGGAAACCAATAAAAAATAATCAATTGCAGCCGGGAGAAACTGCCCCGTCCCA
This sequence comes from Oophaga sylvatica, assembly GCA_033576555.1. Taxonomy (NCBI): domain Eukaryota; kingdom Metazoa; phylum Chordata; class Amphibia; order Anura; family Dendrobatidae; genus Oophaga; species Oophaga sylvatica. Next base: position 57,166 of record JARQOD010002628.1, on the reverse strand, counting down.
GCATGAGCAAGACAAAATTTAAAATCCCAGCTGCCAAACAAAAAAGAAAGCATCAGCTGTGAGAAGTCAAAATTGCAACCGCGACGATCTTCTGGCAATCACACATGACAATTGGGACTTATAAGATCTTTTTGTCTGTGACAGGATGAGGGTCTCTTTTTTTGCCTTTGGTGAGTTTGTCTTAATAATGGGCTAGCTCTGCCACTTTGATGTCTCCATTTTTTTTTTAACGGGTTTCACCCTCGATTTTTTCAGGCGACGGAGGTTCTTGTCTGTCCAGGTGTTGAATTGTTGTGGAGGTATGCAACAGTTTGGGGCCAGGTGTGGGAGGTTGTCCCCTTCAGGAGAGGGCCCAGCGGTTTGCTAACCGGATAGGGACTGTGGTCCTCGGTTTAAAGTGGGGGACTTGGTCTGGTTTCCCAAAGAAATTCCTATGGAGTAGCATCCTAAATTAAGCCTAGGTTTAATGGACCTTATAAGATCAGGAGATTATTAATCCTGTTTCTTTTCGTTTGCTTCTTCCAGGGAATTTTAATCCATAACGTGTTCCACAAGTCCTTGTTTTAAGAGGTTTGTTGAGCCAGTGGTTCCTGCGTGTGCCTCCTGACCCTGTTTGGTTGAGGGCAACTGGGAGTATGTGGTTGAAAAAATTGATTTCTTTTTCTTGACGGAAACTCCAGTATTTTGGTTAAATGGAGAGGGGTTTTGGTCAGGAAGAAATTTTTGGGTGTTTGCTTAGACATCCATGCTAGGAAATTAACTGCGTATCATAGAACTCATCCTGTGACGGTTGCCAAATGAGGGTTCGGTTGACCCCTCCTCAAGGGGGGGGTACTGGGAATGGGTTTGAGAGATTTCTGGCAGAGGCTCCCCCCCGGTGGTTAAAGCGGGATTGTCCAGTGAAGTTTGAGGATGGGAATCGGTGTTACTGTTGGTCTTATATAAGGGGAGTCACCTTTTCCCCTCAAGGTTGCCGGTGATCAATTGTTTGGTTGGATCCTTTATTCCTGTTTCCCTTTAACCTGCGTATCGTGTTGCATCTCCTAAAAGTAAGCATTTTTCTTTTGGTTTGTGCTTATTTTTGCATTTTGTCCTCACTTCTGTGGGGGCTTCAGGGTCCCCTCCGGGGGTTCTGCCCTCTAGTTTTGTTCAGCCTGAGTTTGTACTTTTGCTTCTTCCATTTTTTCAGTGGTGCTGTTTTGATTTTGTTAACCAGGAACTAATTTAGGTGGTAGAGGTCGTGTGATTAGGGTTTTTGAAATTAGTAGGGTTGGTGCTTTCGGGTTTTCTGGGATTGCGTAATACCTTCCTATCCTTTTCTATTTAGTTAGTTTGGGCCCCACGTTGGGTCAACTATTTCTTTCTGGTCAGTTTTCTTTTGTTAACCGCCTTCATGTTTGGGGCTTTTCTATTATTTTGGGGTTTCTGCTCCGGGGCAGATAGCTTTCCTATTTTATCTTTAGGTGTAGTTGTTCTCAGGCTGGAGAGGCCTAGGACCAACGTGGAACGTCCACGGTGCCTCTATTGTTGTGGTTAGTCAGGGTACGAATCTCATAGATTCCAAACTCTGGTGTATTGCCTTTTTTACTGCACTCCTCAGTACCGAAACATAAACTTTGTCTGTCCAGGGGGTTGACTTGTTGTGGGCGATCAACAGATTTGGGACCAGGTAGTGGAGAGGTTGTCCCTCTCTCGGAGAGGGCCCAGCGTTTGTAACCGGGTAGGATGATGGTTTTCGGTTTAAAGGGGGGACTTGTTTGGTTGTCCTCAAGAAATATTCCTATGAGAGGGCATCTCCTAAATTTAAGCCGGTTCATTGGACTTATAAGATCATGGAGTTTTAGTCCTGTTTCTTTTCGTTTGCTTTTCCAGGGACATTTAAATCCATAACGTTTCCACAAGTCCCTTGTTGAAGAGGTTTTTGAGAGGGTTCCAAGTGCCTCCTGAACCCTGTTTTGGTTGTGGGGGAATTGGAGTATGTGGTTGAGAAATATTGAATTTCGTTTTTCTAGATGGAAACTCCATATTTGGTTAAATGGAGAGGTTATGGTCGGAAGAAACTTGGGTGTTGCTTCGGACATCCATGTAGGAGATCATCCGGCTATCATAGAACTCTCCTAACCTGGTTGCCAAATGAGGGTTGGGACCCTCCCAGGGGGGGACTTTGTGAATAGGCGGAAATGAGTTCGAGGAAGCTCCCTGGTGGTTTCCGGTCTGGACTGGTCCGTGAAATTGTGGGATGGGAATCGGGTTAGACTGGTCTTATAAAGGGAGTCGCCTTCCCATCGGGTTGCCGGTATCAATTGTTCTGGTCTCAGTCCTTGATTCCTGTTTCCTTGGGGTACCTGCTGTGTCTTTTTGAATCTCCTGCTAACAGAAAGACATTTTCTTCTTTTTGTTTTTTTTTGCTTGATTTTTGCATTTTGTTCATTCGGGGGGCCCCTTCAGGGTTCCCTCTGGGGGCTTTTGCCCTCTCATTCGTTCACCACTAGTTTGTAATTTGCTTTTCCAGTTTTTTCAGTGGCTCTGTTTTGTTTTTGGTTACCCAGGTACTAATTAGATGGAAGGTGTGTGATCTCAGGGTTTTTAAATTAGTAGAGTTGGTGCTTTTTCAGGGTTTTTTGGGATTGAGTAAGTGCCCTTTCTATCCTTTTCTTATTTAGTAAGTTTGGGCCCCACGTTTGTATATATTTTCTGTCTGTGTCAGTATTTTTTTTGTCTAAACCACATTACATGTTTGGGGGCTTTCTAGTTCTTTGGGGATTCCCCGGGGGGGCGATAGCTTTCCTCTTTCTATTTTAGGTGTTTTTGGTTTCTCAGGCTTTTTGCGAGGGTCTGGCCAACGTGGCGCTCCAGGGGCTGCCTCTAATTGTGGGGTTAGCAGGGTACTGCAATCTATGTTTCCAATGCTTGGTGTTTTCCTTTTTGCCTGCTTCCTCGACCAAATCATAACACTCCAGGTTATGGGCCCCCATGCATATGCCCGTGTTGATGGGCATATAATGCTGATATATAATTGGCCCAAATGATGCCCAGTATTGGGGCCCCCATGGAGATGTGCATGTATGTGGCCCCCGTATATATGTCCAGTGTTGTGGGCTACTTTATATGCCCCCTGTTGAGGGCCCATTTATAATGAAAGGTGTATAAGGGCCCATGGATGATGCTCCGTGTATATGGGCCCCTTTTTATAATGCTCCGTGTATGATGGGCCCATATAATGTTCCATATAAATGGGCCCCATATGATGCTCCAGTTATGATGGGGCTATCTATGATGCTCAAGTGTTGATGGGGCCCAATATATTCCCAGTGTTAATTCCCATATTTTGCTCCAAACATTAAAAAAATGAAAACCTCCCCTCGTAGGCACTGCTTACTCTAGAATCCTCAGCGTCGCAACTTCCAGCTCTCTGCACTTGGACTGTTCAGGAGAGGACATCAGAATGACATATCGATTCTTGACTGATTGTTTGTCAGGAAAGCGGAAGGGGTCACAGTGTTGGGAGGGGAGGTAAGAGTAAAGTGCTGGTCCCCGAGCAAGCGGGGGGGCCACTTGTGGGTGACGGCATGGCCGGGCCCCCATAGTACGACGGTGTCTCCGATGGCGAGTGGGCCACCCCCATGTACATGGGGGCCCTGTAACAGTGCAGTCGCCCACGAGTAGGCCTCCCCCTTTCAGGGCACACCACTTGCCGGGTGTGCCGGTGTGACGATGGCCCTGGGGGGGGGGACGCCCAGTTGGGGGTGGAAAACTGGAATTGTTAAGTGAGGCTGGACTTTCAGCAGTGCAAAGGAGGGGAATTGGGAGAAGTCGAAGGAAAGAGGGGCAAAGAGAGCCATTTTTTGGACCATGGTATCAGGGGAAGGTGGGGACAAAATCCTTTGAAACCATGCTGGTTCTTTTAATGAAGGTGAGATGCCAAAATTTTGGGTCGACACCGGGTCCTTCTTTCTGTCAGGATTGAGCCAGCAGTTAAGAAATCTTTTGATGACATACCAGCAGGGCAAGAGAGTCCTGTAAGGCATTTTGTGCCAATTTGGCCAGGACCAGTTTACGGCCCAGTTGTCAAAGCGGAAATAACTGTGGGGAGAAACGATAGGGGGGAGAGGTAATTTTGAACCATAGTTGACACTGTTCTCTTTCTGTTGCAATCGATTCATATTAACAGTCCTGTGAGCGTTTCTCAGAAATCACTCAAACATGGTCAGAAACCCCTGTCTCCAACGCCATTCGGCTGTGTGCACCACAAACACCTCTTAGATTTTCGCCCAAAATGGCTCGGGTAGAACCTGCATGCAGCGTGTTGGGAATGCCCTAACAAACGGTTTACCAGGTTGCTTTTTTTGTTCGCCAATATTAGCTTAGGTTCTTGGTGGCAGATGTTTGTAATTTGCCTTTTTGCGGGACGAGGATGCTGGCAACCAGTAGTTGTCTCCTTCTAATTTTTGCAATTCGGGGGTCTCCTTTTTTTGGATAGCAAGACTAATCAACATGTGGGGGCCAATGTTTCAGGTGCAATGATGCATGCCGTGGTGGGTGGAGGGCATTTTCTGACAAATCAATCCCTCCAGTCAGCAAAACCCGTACCGAACTTGGCAAGCCCAACATTTTCTCTTGCCCCTGAGAAGATCCCCTTCCCAAAATAACATCCCCCTCATCCTCCTCTTCCTCTTCTTCCTCCACCTCTCCAGGACTTCTCGAGCAGACAATGACTGACTGTGTCAAGGCTTCGTCCTCCTCCCTTCCTCCTCCGCTTCGACACTGATCATTAAGTGGTCAAATTTCATAGCAGACGCATAAGTGGATGTCATCTAATGATGGCGTAATCTAAGCTTACCGCTGTGTGCATTTCCTCAAAACATGAAGGATTTACAGAGGTCTTTCAGCTTTGACCATGTACCCTGACAATCCATGTTGCCCTCAAAACTGCCTGCCCGTGATCCTCCCACAAATGCTTACAGCCTACTCTTTCGACGCCTCTCAACATGGCAGGTGGGTTCCACCTTTTTTGCAACGTCTAGATTAGCCGGTGCTTGGGAGGTGGACGATTGTTGCACCTCTGCATACGACTGTGTCTACGGGAAGCAATGATTGCGACACAGTTTTCACACCTTAGGCAGGGCTGTTAACTCCGGATAATTATTTAGGAAGCATGCACCACCGGTTCAAGGGTGAGCCAGGAAGGAGTTTGCCAGGCTATGGCCGCCCAAAATTAAGTCCGTTTATGACTACCTTGCCTGGCTTAAGTGTAACTGCCCAGCCAGACTCAGCTTCGCTGCAATAGTTGGCCAGTACCCGTGGGTTTCTGTTGTCGCCCAAAGAATCATTTTAAAACAGCCTGTGAACTTATACTAGCTGTTCGATAGTGGGACATCTCATGTGCAACCTGCAGCGCGGATGGGGTGAGTGGATCGTTGTCTTAAAGCTTTCGCTTTGGAGGAGGAGGAGGGTTCGAAAGCCTACAGCTAATTGTTTTCCTAAAGTCGGCTAGGCAGAACTGTCCCACCCCGTTTGTCTCCTGTGGAGCCTGCAGCCACCACATTAAATCAAATTGCGCAGTGATGGCAGTAACGGCCCCTGGCCTGCCTATTGGCCCTGCATTGTTCGAGGGGCCCTTTCATCATGATTGAGTGCATGGCAAGGGTCTTTCACATGCAGTGGGGGCAGGGATGGTTTTTCTAGAAAAGAAGTGCCGACTGGGAGGTCATAGCGTGCGACAGCATGGCAAGAGCTTTGGGGGACACTGCGCTTTAAACCCAAAAACGGAAGGGATATCTCTAATGAGAGCGTTTGGCAATGTTAGGCATTAAGCAGTGTACGCGGATGAAGGATAGTACTTTTTGTCCTACTTAGAGTGTTGCTAGGGTGATGATTTTTTTGGGAGGCTACATATGGGGAATATTTTGGACTGCGGACTGAGGGGGGTTGGTGATGGTGAGATGGTGGTGGTGGTGGTGATGGCCTAGATCAGTTTTCATTGCAAAAACATTTTGATTCCCTGACTGATTTTGGACTTGCGACAACACTCAACATTTCTTGTGGTGGTGTTTACCCGGTGGGCTTCAGTAGGGGAAGCGATGGAGGTTGGGCTACCTTCAATTGGAGAGGGTGCAATGTGCGCCTGGGTTTTGTAGTCTGTCCACGCTTGCAATGCATGGTGATTAAATGTCTAACTGCAACGGTGTTCAAATTTTAGATTTTTCCCTGTGTAAATTTTAAGGGATTACCGTGGAATTTGACCGTTGGCCAAGTGTCCTGCAACCTTTTTGTTTTTTTAGGCAAGTTTTGGACAGAAGGGCCCGCCAATAATCCTGCTGCGATGTCGATGCCTGCTGCGGATCCTTTCTTTCTAGCTATTGCCAGCGGCACCATCTTCCCCCAATAGATGCCAATCCAGTTCAAAATGGTCATCCATCACCTCCTCTTCAATTTCATCTGCACCTTCCCGTGTCCATGTAAGGTTTAGTATGTGGGAAGGGGCACCTTAGTTTCATCAGGGTTAATTTTGATCAGTAACCTGCGGGGCAATGTAGTCTTGGGTCAATTTTCCCCGCAGAACATCTAGCAGTGGTTGTGCATTCAGTGCGTAATGTCAGTTTATTTGGACTGGGGAATTCAGGACTTGACTTGAAACCAGGCATGGTATGGAAAAGAGCTTTTTTCCCTGGGTTCTGAAGGGCGGGCCCTGCCACATCCTTCCTTTTGGTGGGTGTGAAGGACAACAAGAAAGGTGTTGTTCCCCGACCAGGAGCCTGCATGGATCGTGTTGCTTTCTTGAAATTTCGAAGAGGACGATAGAGATGAAGGCTGTTTCGGGGGGGAATTTAAGCCAAAAACCTTTCTGTGCTGGCTTTAAAAGCGGTTTACCTATCCCAGAAAAGGGAGCCTTCGGGCCTTCTTGACCGTGATGACGAGGCTCAACCCCGCTTAGGTATATTGTGCTTTTGGCATACCAGCAGATGTACCACCCCACCATCAGTACCAGCTGCCCCTCCCCGCAACGTCCGCGGCCTCTTCCACCATACTTCCTCATGTTTGGGAAAATGAACCAAAAATACCAGCGTATTGGTATGTATAGAAGGTACAGCTGTATATTGAATCGGAAAATTGTAATCTTGTTGATATTTCTGGAGTCGACACAGATGTCACAGGCTAAATCATTAGACCAAAATTTAAAAAAAACTGAAAAAGGGTACTGTCACAAGCGTACAGCTGTATACGTCTAGGGGTAACTGAAAACTTTGTATACATACAGACCAAAAGTTTGGAAAAACCCCTTTCATTCAATGATTTTTCTGTATTTTATCTATGAAAATTGTGAATCCACTGAAATCTCAAAACTATGAATTAACACATGTGGAATTTATATTACATTTACAAAAAAGTGTGAAAATGAAAATATTCTTATGTTCTAGGTTCTTCAAAAGTGCACCTTTTGCTTTGATTATGCTTTGCCGCAAAAGGGAACGGATGGAACAACATCCTTGGTTCCCATGTGAAGATGGAGGAGGAGGTTGATGGTGTGGGGGTCTTTGCTGGTGACACTTTGGGATTTATCAAAATTAAAGGGGCTACTGAACCAGCAGGCTACCACAGCATCTTGCAGCGCTGTATTCCATCCAGTTTCGTTTGTTGGACCTCATTTAATTTTCAACAGGAAAATGACCCAAACACACTCCAGGGTGTAGGGATTTACCAAGAAGGAAAGTGTTGGGGGGGTGCTACGCAGATGACCTGGCCTCCACGTCACCACCTAAAACCCAAAGAGATGGTTTGGGGTGAGCTGGACCGCTTCACCGCTTCAATTTTGAATAAATCCCCAACAGTGTCACCAGCAAAGCACCCCACACCATCACACCACCTCCTCCATGCTTCACGGTGGGAACCAGGCATATAGAGTCCATCCGTTCACCTTTTCTGTGTGCAAAGCAGTAATCAAAGCAAAAGGTGGCTACTTTGAAGAACCTAGAAATAAACATTTTTCATTTGTTTCACCTTTTTTGTAAAGTGTAATGTATAATTCCACGTGTTAATTCATAGTTTTGATGCCTTCAGTGTGATTCTACAATTTTCATAGTCATGAAAATCAGAAAAATTTGAATGAGGAGAGGTAGCCGTGGAGCGTTCCTACGTTGATCCTAGACGCCTGTCACAGCCTGAGAGATAACTACACCTAAAGGCAGAAAGATGAAAGCTATCTGCCCGGAGCAGAACCCAAAGAAAATAGGAAGCCCCCAAACCATGTAATGGCGGTTAGACAAGAAGAAGCACGGACACAGATAGAAAATAGAATGAGCAAATGCTGGGGCCACAAGCTGACTAAATAGGATAGGACAGGAGAGATTACTTTCTGCAACCCAGAAAACCCTACAAAAATCCAACAATTCTGATTACAAAAATACTGAGATCACACGATCTCGCCACCCACTAAATCAGATCTCGTGTGAACAAAACCAAGCCGCACGCCGCTGAAAAAGCAGGAAAAACCAAATGAAAAAACGACAGTGGCTACAGACAAACTGTGAGGAGCACAGGCCCAGGGAGGGACCCGGCTGTCCTCCACAAATGTGCAGGAAAACTTGCAAATAGCAAGCACAAAAAGAAAGCAGAAAATATCTGAAAGCAGCAGACGCGGCAAGACACCAGCAAACTTCCAAATGAACCAGGAACCACAATTGAGACCAGAACAATTGATCACCAGCGACATCATGGGAGGGAACCTCCCTTATATCAGTCCAGTCAGTGATCCAGATTGCCATTCCTCGCTGGAAGCTTCAGTACTGTCTGTAACCACCAAGGGAGCCTCTGCTCATTCACAACAGTACCCCCCCTTGAGGAGGGGTCACCAAACCCTCACTTATGCCAACCGGTCCATCGGATGAGCTCGGTGATAGGACGGATCAGTCTCCTAGCATGGTGTCCGAAGCAAACACCCAAGAATTGTCCTCTGACCAATAACCTCTCACTACCAAATACTGGAGTTTCCGTCTAGAAAATGAGAATCCAATATTTTCTCAACACATACTCCAGATTGCCCTCAACCAAAACAGGGTCAGGAGGCGCAGCAATAGGAACCACTGGCCGACAAACCTCTTCAATAAGGACTGTGGGAGGCCGTTATGGATCTTAAATGTCCTGGAAGAAGCAAACGGAAGGAAACCGGATTAAAATCCCATGGTCTTATAAGGTCCAATGAACTAGCTTAAACTTTGGAGATGCAACCCTCATAGGGTATTTCTTGAGGACAACCAAACCAAGTCCCTCACTTTAAACGAGGACCATCAGTCCTATGCCGGTTGGCAAACGTGGGCCTTCTCTTGAGAGAGAGACAACTTCTCCACTACTGGTCCCAAATCTGCTGCATTCGCTCCACAACAGAGTCAACACCGGACAGACAGAAGCCTCCGCCTGTCCGAAAAATCGAGGTTGAAACCCAGAATTGCAAAAAATTGGAGACATCAAAGTGGCAGAGCTGGCCCTATTATTAAGAGCAAACTCAGCCAAAGGCAAAAAAGAGACCAGTCATCTTGATCAGCAGACAAAAACATCTCAAATAGTCTCCAATGTCTGGTTTGTTCTCTCGGTTTGTCCATTGTCTGAGGATGAAATGCAGAGGAGAAAGATAATTGAACACCAAGTTTAGAACAAAATGTCCCTCCAAAATCTGGAAACAAACTGGACTCCTTTGTCAGACACAATGTTCTCCGGAATGCAACCGAACCACGTGCTGAAGGAACAAAGGCACTAACTTGGAGGAGGAAGGCAAACTTAGGTTAATGGTAATAGATCTATCATCTTGGAAAACTATCACAGATTACCCAGATAACGGTCATTCTCTTAGAGACGGGAGGTCGGAAATAAAATCCATAGAGATATGGGTCCATGGCCTCTTGGGGCACAGGTAATGGCATCAACAACCACTAGAGCAAGAGCAAGGCTTGGAACGAGAGCAAGTCCCACAAGACTGCACAAAGTCCTTGAATCACGAGACAAAGTAGGCCACCAAAAGGACCATCACCAAGTCTCTGGTGCCAAAAATCCGGGTGACCAGCCAACGCGGAACAAGAATCACAGACATCACACTCTTTACCAGGTCTGGGAAAACAATTTCCCACAGGGCAGCGCTCAGTTTTACCTCCTGACACCCTTCCAGAGCAGTCTCAAATTGGGTGAGATGGTGGAAAGTACTACACCCTCTTTCAAAATAACAGCAGGATCGATAACTCAGGAGAATCCGCAAAGAAACTCCTTGAGAGGCATCCGCCTTAACATTCTTAGTGCCAGAAGAAAAAGAAACCACAAAAATAAAACGTGTGAAAACAAGGCCCACCTGGCTCTCTAGGATTAAGCGCTTGGCTGATTCGAATAAACAGGGCTTAGGTCGTGGGACCACCACCTGTGTTTGGTCCTTCCAGCCAATTTTTCCATCTTCAAAGGCCCACTTATGGCCAAAAACTCCCGATTACCACGTCATAATTACGTTCGTTGGAGAAAAACTTTCGAGAAAAAAGGCACAAGGGTTAGCTTGAGGTCTTGGACCCTTTGGGACAAAAGGCACCTGCCCCATTTCAGAGATCAACCTCCCCTGAAAGGTTGAGAAAATCTTGCCGTGAACAGGAGGAGGAAGTGAACTTGTTAAGTTCCTAAAAAGTAAAACTGCCTAGGGGCCAATTCACAACATCAGAACCTTTTTTGGTCAAATTAGTAAAATGGTTTAACAATAGGAGAAATTTCCAAAAATTTACAATAAAAATTGGCCAAAACCCAAAAATCTCTGAAGAGCCTTTAATGAAGTAGGTTGAACCCAATCACAGAGGCCGAAACCTGACCGGGTCCATTTCAATAACGACGGAGACAAAAGAATCCCAGAAATGAGACCTTCTTACCAAAAAATTGATCCCTTCACATACGTGCTTCTTTAAAATCTGGAATACAGTCCGAACTATTCACATGAAGTTCCAGTCATCCAAAAAAATAATCAGAAATTTATCCACAAAATCCCGAAAAAATCATTCCTGAAGGATTGGAAGACGGAAGGGACTTAGTGAGTCAAACGTCACATAGGTACCCAAAAGCCCCTCTGGGGTATTAAACGCCGTCTTCCATCATCCCCTGCTTAATGCGAAAAGGTTATACGCCCCCCTGAGGTAAGCTTTGTAAACCAATAGCACTTTTCAATCTGGAAAACAGGTCAGAAATAAGAGTAACGGATATGATATTCACAGGATCTTATTCAGGAGGCGAATCAATACACGGCCTCAAAAAACCATCCTTTTTGGCCACAAAGAAAAAAACGGGCCAAGATGAAGAGTATGGTCTGATATGACCCTTCTCCAATGACTCCTTGATATAAGTCGCATGCAAGTGTTCAGGTGCAGAAATTAAAAAGTGACCCTTAGGAAATTTACCACCAGGCACTAACTCAATACGCAATGTAGCTTCTGTGAGGAGGTAATAGCGACTTACTTTCACTAAACACATAGAAAAATAATCAAAAAGTCGGAACATCCTGAATGGGAGGGGCAAAAAGAGGAGTGTAGAATTAAACATTGGCAACCCCAACGGTCACAACACAATTTCCAATCCAAAAGAGGATTATGAGTCTGTAACCAAGGGAAACCCTACAATAATGTATACAGATATGCAACACCAAATTTTGCAAACGCTCCAGTGATTTGGCAAAACCCCCCATTATCACCTGAGTAAAAATTTGGGGTTTATTCTCCGCCAAAGGGGTGAATCAAAGCCCAGTAAAGGAAAGACTCCCAGGGGTATCATGGGAAAGCCACAACATTTGGCAAAGTCAAATCCATCGGTTAATAGCTGCTCCTGAATAAAAAGCCTGAGCCGAAAAAGTGGACATGAGCAAATGAGGGTAACTAAATAGAAAATTTAGTTGAACCTCCCAAGACAACTGAGCGTCAAAACGTCCTTCACCGCTTTGGACGTGGAAATGCTAGAGGGCTCACCCAGTAGAAACATTAACCCATTGCCTTCGAAACTCTGACGCTGTGCCCCCAAAATGACCCATCCACTGCATGGCCAGGACTGGCTCACAAGGCAAACCCATCTCCCCATACCTTGCGCTCACGCAAACGTCTTCAATTTGAATAGCCAATGACATAGAATCATTGAGACCAGAGGGAAACGGGAATCCCCCATAACTCCTTTACATTCTCTGATAGCCCCTTCCGAAAAATGGCTGCCAAAGCATATATTCCATTTGTCAGGCTGCCCATTTGGAATTTTGCAGACAATAAGCGTCTTCAAGACCCTGATTTAATGCCAACAAGGTCTTTTCAGCTGTCAGTGAATTAGGTTATGTCATAACCCCAGAGCCAGAAAAAATGTATTAAAATCATTCAAAACAGGATCCCCAGGTGTCAGGAAAAAGCCCAATCTGAGGGGCCGCGCCGGGAGAGATGACAATTGAACCTGCTGTGCTGCCTCCCCGGGATTAGGCTTTAAGGCAAAAAAACAAACTTACGTTATTTTTGAAATCGAAATTTAGCCCGACCCCCAAAAAAAAATCTGGCATGGGAATCCTAGGTTCCACAACCGGCAACCTAGCAAATAGTAGAAACCCGAACTCATGCAAGTGACACACGCCTACAACTGTGCAAATCCATTAAGGAAAAAAAAATCCTCCTGCACCCAGAGAAAAAGAGGGAAAAAAATGCAACAAACAGAAAAAAAAAAATCTCTGACAACTCTGACAACTTTTTTTCTTTCCACACTATTTTTCCCTTCTGTGAGTACCATATAATTTTCAGTTTGCCGGTGACACTGTTATGTTAGGTAGCTGAGGAGGACAGGAACAACAGACGGGCAGCCGAACACCTGAGATGTTGGTAACTAATGGGTTGCAGATTCCTAATCTAAACCACACAACTAGATGTAGCCGTGGAGCGTTCTACGTTATCCTTAGACGCCTCGTCACAGCCTGAGAGATAACTACACCTAAAGGCAGAAAGTAAAAAGCTATCTGCCCCAGAGCAGATCCCCAAAGAAAATAGGACGCCCCCAAACATGTAATGGCAGTTAGACAAGAAGAAAGCACGGACACAGACAGAAAATAGAATGAGCAAATGCTGGGGCCACAAGCTGACTAAATAGGATAGGAAAGGAAGATTACTTTCTGCAACCCAGAAAACCCTACAAAAATCCAACAATTCTGATTACAAAAATACTGAGATCACACGATCTCCCCACCCACTAAATCAGATCTCAGTGTGAACAAACCAAGCCGCAGCCGCTGAAAAAGCAGGAAAAAGCAAATGAAAAAACAACAGTGGCTACAGACAAACTTGTGAGGAGCACAGGCCCCAGGAGGGGACCCGGCTGTCCTCCACAAATGTGCAGAAAACTATGCAAATAGCAAGATGCAGGCAAGACACCAGCAAACTTCCAAATGAACCAGGAACCACAATTGAGACCAGAACAATTGATCACCGCGACCATTATGGGAGGGAACCTCCCTTATGTCAGTCCAGTCAGTGATCCCTATTGCCATTCCTCACTGGAAGGTTCAGTACTGTCTGTAACTGAGTCGCCCGCCAGGGCCTGTGGGGTACTCGGCACGAGCCCGTTCACTTCTATGAGGGATATCATGGCGACACAGCTCGGTCCGTGCCCCTGGCGCTCACTGAAAAGGGGATTTTACAGGGATTAAAGGTTTGTAGAAGTGTTCGTGACCCACCTGTGGTGCCTGGTCAGGGTGACCAGCGCTGCTGTATAGGTCCGCTGAAGGGATGGTGTTTGGCAGCAAGGTGTTAAGCCTTCCACAGGCAAGGCTGGGGTCCTTCAGGGTAAACGGGGTGGTAGGGGTGCAGGATGGAAGTTCAGCCGCAGGAGTAATAATGTGAACACACACACAAAAGTCTCTTTCTGTACCTTTACTGATGAAAATTGCAGGCACGTCCCGGGGTGCTGGCAGGGTGAAGGATGCACTCCAGTTCTTCCCATGAGTAGGTGGGAAATGAGATTCCAAGCGCAGCTGGGCTCTACATAACCACCAGAGGGAGCCTCTGCTCTTTTCACAACAGGGCGGTATGCAAAGAGAAAGAGGGGGGCCTAGGACTGTCCTTGAGGAACCTCAACAGTAAGAAGAAGATGAGAGGAGGAACCAGCAAAAGATACAGTGAAGGAACGGTCAGAGAGATAGGAGGGGAACCAGGAAAGAATGGTGTCCTTGAGGCCGATAGAGTGTAGCATAGTGAGGAGGAGCTGATGGTCCACATTGTCGAATAAAGTAGTGACCATTAGATTTAGCTCTTAGTAGATCATTGGAGACTTTGGTGAGGGCAGTTTCAGTAAAGAGTAAAGAGCAGAAACCAGATTGAAGACAGTCGAGAAGAGTGTTATCTGAGAGATAGCGGATAAGACGGGTGTGGACCAGGCATCCCATGAGTTTAGAGATGAATGGAAGATTAGAGGCAGGTCTACAGTTAGTGGCACAGTTTTGGTCAAGGGATGGTTTTTTAAGTAACGGATGTATAATGGCATGCTTAAATGAGGAGGGAAAGATAACCGAAGAGAAAGAGTGGTTAAATATTTTTGTTAGGTGAGAGGTGACAGCAAGGGAAAGGGATTGAAGTAGATGTGATGGAATGGGGTCACTGATGCAAGTGGTAAGCGGGAAGATGCAAGGAGCCTGATTACTTCTTCTTCTGTGACTGGTTCAAAATCAGAGAGTGAGTTAGATGCAGTGGGGGAAGGAGGACAGTGTATGGTATGAGGGGATTGGGAGATAATTTCCTTTCGTATATGCGTAAATGGTCAATTTTTTGTTTGAAATAATTCCTTCCCGTCATCCATTCATGTTGCACTTAGTCTGTTGTGACATCACTAATGTAGATATCAAGAGAATTCTCACATAGTTTCTTAGTTGCAATATAGATGATTTATTAAAACAACTAGAACAGTGTTTGCTAACACATGTACTGTGCTTTTTTTATACAAGTGGAGTAAAAAAACACACTTTTTGCTTCACCAGGTATTTAACACATTTATGGAATATAAAAAATCTCAAAAATGTGTAAATAAGATACAATTAGCTTATATATTTAACACAGACTATGAAAAAGATTAACAGGAGACTTTATAATAAAGCAAATATAATATGTTATCCTTGGACTCCTTATCAGCTGTATTTCTGCAACAGTCACCAAGCTGTAATACCTTTAAAGGTATCTTCTCAACTTTTCAATGGATAAATTGCAAAGTGTTTGTAAGAACAAGCAACTTTTCAATTATTATCTTTATTAAAATCCTCTCCATTCTCATGAATAGAGGGATTTTTAATTCTCTAGATTACTGCTAACTACCTAAATTACAATCCACCTCTGCATCCTATCAGACATGTAAGGTTTCCTAGGCAAGGAACAAGTTCTTGGAGGCACTTTGCTTTAAATTTTTTACAGTGAACTCAGCTGCATCATGAGACTTTTCTCACTGTGTTAGTGTGATCTCACTGAGGTCTCCGCAGTTCATCGGCCCTGCTCACACTGGAGTGAGTTGAGAATGCAACCTCTGTGATCTGTTATTACCTCGATGACATCACCGCTAGACATTGACGCTGCTCTCTCGGCAGCTCATTCTTATGTGGTTTGCAGCCTAGACATTCACAACTTGGCACCCTCCAGTTGAAAACCAATTTATTGCACACATGGTTATAGCATGGACAGTATGTCTGACAGGTGAGGGAGATTATTGATTTTTATTTTTGTTTTTACAGCAGACCAGGGCTTTAATGGAATGGGTTTAGGGGAGAATTTTTGTTTATTATTTTCTGTTTTTTACATGGGACCATAACTTCAATGCAATGGGCGTAAGTTGTGTTTGTTATTTTTAAATACATTTGTAAATGGTTTAAATTTTTATTTCAAACAAAAGACTTTATTCTGGGTAATTTTAATTGACCATCAGACTATGGGATGAGTGATTTATAGATGCCTCTCCATTACTAAGCTGTGGGCTTGATGTCACCTGAAAATACAAAGATGACATCAACCCCACAAGTATGAACCCCACTTGCCACTGCACAAGAGCAAGAGGGAACAGCCAAAGCACCAGCATTGGTGCATCTAATGGATGTGCATTTTCTGGGGCAGCAGCATGTGCTATTTTAAGGATTGGGGGGCCAATATCCATGACCACTTACCAGTCTGAGAATACCTGTCACCACCTGTCTTGCAGACTGCAGCTTTCAGTTTTGTCATGCTGTTTATCAAAAAAAGAAAGACCCCACATAATTTTTTAAAAATTATTTATTTATAGCGCAGGCGCCCGCTGATGAATACTCCCATCAGCTGTGCCTGCAGCAGCAGGCGTAGGTTGACTCTGTAACTGGAGGTAAACTTTTTACCGCAGGTCACAGCTGTTGGCTCATGCTGTCATTTGACAGGATGGAAACTGAAGCACTCTGAAGGCGGTAATGATCTTACTTGGGCATGTGATATGTGGCAAACAACAGATGTTCTGGCCCCCCCATTCTTCTGAATGGGTCTGGGTTCGAGTTTGGGTACTATCCTGGTACCCAAACCTAACTTTTTTAACTGTTCACCTGAACCCATCGGACCCGAACATCCAGGGGTTCGCCCATCACTACTGGTTACCTTTAACTTCCATGGTGAGGTAATGTTGACTTTTACTAATGCTGAGTTTGCATTTAAGGTTTTGAAAGGAGTTGTATAACATGGATACAGTGCTAGCAGATGTTAGAGTATACACATGACTTTTTGGAGCAGTATTGCAATTAGCGGTGAATCAATGTTTTGAAAAATCACATAAAAAATTAACATACCTTGCAAATGCAATTTTTAAGTATTTGATTATATCTACTCATTACTTAGTTTTTTGCAACGTTAAGTTGTCAACTAATACAGCTATCTTTTCTGTTCTGATTCTTGGGCTAAACACCGACTACAGACAGGAGCATGCCAACTACATTGTGCTGTCCTTATCCAGTCATCCATAAACTAGTAATGAGCAAATGTGCTATCCGAGCATGCTCGTGAGATAACATAGTGGCTTTGGGGTGCATGAAAAATATGTTCGAGTCCAGCACCCGCTGTTCGGACAGCTGCAACACATACAGGGATAGCCTAAAATACACGCAATCTCTGCATGTGTTGCGGCTGTCGAACAGCCGCAAGACAGGCAGCTAAGGAGAATCTAACATATTTTTTCCAGCATGCCAAACACACTTGATAAGCACACGGGCATGCACGGATAAGGTGTTACCGAAAACGTTCGCTAATCACTGCCATAAAACTTCTTTCTCTAGATTTAGGTCTCAATCTACTCCATCCTCTTCTAAAGGTTTCAACTTCTTGTTACATATTTGCTCAATGTTCACAGAGTAAACTGCCATACATTTTTTGTCAAGGTATTTGTATTTGTAGGAAAAGGGTTTGAAAGATACGTTATTAATAGGGAAAGTAGAGGGAACATTACCAAGAAGTTATAGGGAGGGGACACCTGACTAACAGGTGAAAATAAGGACAAGCGTACAGTATGATAGTGACTTATGTGAAACAGTGTACCAATATAAATTGTAGCTCATTTAAAGTACCTAACAAGTAAAAGGAAAGAAAAAGAATGTTAGTAAAAGAAATAAAAATAAAAGTTCACAGTGCTTATAGTTATATGTATTCTTGCCTGGGTCAAAGTCTATAAATTCGACTCATGGTGGGAAAAGTTTGGTTCTTAAAACCAAAAGCAATACTTGAAGTTAAATCCCATATTGGTCATAAATTGTAATCCAAATGGAAGAAAAGTCCATTAAAAATTGAGAATTTAGTAACTGCATTGTAATCCCATAAATATATTTCAATTAAATTAAGCTATTAGTAGGGTAGTTCCAATAATCAATTCGAATGTTGGCAGGTATGATAAATAAATTTCTAAGAGAGGATATGTAAACATTGCAATAATGCTGCAGTGCTCTTATCTGCAATTTATCTACGGTGAAGTGTGGCACTAGGTATAGCGTATGACAGGCATCTAGTCAGGGATTATTGCCTTATAAATTCTAAGCATTGCTGCTGCTTTTTCCATGCACTCATTGACCGATTCATGTTTTTCATGGTGAAACAGGGGGAAATACTTATTTGATCCCTTGCTGATTTTGTAGTTTGCCCACTGACAAAGACATAAACAGTTTATAATTTTAAGGGTAGGTTACATTTAACATTGAGAGATAGAATATCAAAAATAAATCCAGAAAATCACATTGTATAAATTATATAAATTTATTTGCATTTTGCAGTGGGAAATAAGTATTTGATCCCTCTGGCAAACAAGACCTAATACTTGGTGCAAAACACTTCATGGCAAGCACAGCAGTCAGACATTTTTTTTTAGTTGATGATGAGGTTTGCGCACATACCAGGAGGAATTTTTGGGCCACTCCTCTTTGCAGATCATCTCTAAATCATTAAGATTTTGAGGCTGTCGCTTGACAACTCGGAGCTTTAACTTCCTCCATAAGTTTTCTATGGGATTAAGGTCTAGAGTCTGACTAGGCCACTTCATTACCTTAATGTGCTTCTTTTTGAACCACTCCTTTGTTGCTTTGGCTGTATGTTTTAGGTCATTGTCTTGATGGAAGACCCAGTCATGGTCATTTTTAATATCCTGTCGGAGGGAAGGACGGTGTCACTCAGGCTTTTACGGTACATGGCTCCATCCACTCTCCCATTGATGCGGTGAAGTAGTCCTGTACCCTTAGCAGAGAAACACCTCCAAAACATAATGTTTCCACCTCTAAACTTTACAGTGGGGATGGTATTCTTTGAGTCATAGGCAGCATTTCTCTTCCTCCAAACACAGCGAGTTGAGTTAATGCCAAAAACATCAATTTTTTGTCTCATCTGACCACAACATCTTCTTCCAATCACTCACAGAGTCATTCAGGGGGTTCAGTGGCAAATTTCAAACGCTCCTGCACATGTGCCTTCTTGAGCAGGGGGACTTTGCGGGCACTACAGGATTTTAAACCTCTACAGTGTAATGTGTTACCAACGGTTTTCTTGTTGATTGTGGTCCAAGCTGCCGGAGAGCATTAATAAGTTCCACCCGTGTAGTTTTAGGCTGATCTATCACCTTCCTCATGATCAAGGATAACCCACAAGGTGAAAATGTGGCATGGTGCCCCAGATTGATGTCGATTCACCGTCATTTTGTATTTCTTCTATTTCTTACTACTGCACCAACAGTTGTCTCCTTCTCACCCAGAGTCTTACTTATGGTTTTGTAGCCTATTCCAGATTGTGCAGGTCTATTATCTTATCCCTGATATAGTTAGAAAGGTTTTTGGTCTTGCCACGTTGTAGAGGTTAGCGTCTGACTTTGGTTGGGCGGGCTTTAATAAGGTATAAGTAAGACAATGCTTAATGCTATGATTGATTAGGAG
>JARQOD010002628.1:0-37646 GCA_033576555.1 Oophaga sylvatica | reverse complement strand
CCAGAGGATTAGGCCCCAGGTTTTCCCCCCCTTCCCCAAATTTGGGGTACTTTTAAAAAAGTGGGAGACCATGTGATACATTTTCCCAGAGGCTTTATGTCACTTTTAAAAAAATGAAAAAAAAGTCACTTCCTCTTAAAATGGAAAGGGAAAGAATTACAAATTAGTTACGAAAAAAGGAGGGAGTGTGATACCCCTTAAAAAAATTCAATGATGAGTGGTGATCTATCCCAGAGTGGGAAAAAGAGTTTTTAAATCCCAAAGAAAAAAAATTTCCAGCGAGATGTGGGGGAAAAGAGGGACAAAAGGTGTATAAATGGCAAAACACTAGGACAGTCGGGGCCCACGCTTTAGAGGTCATTTTTTAAAGATCAAATCTACCTCTATGAGATCCATTTGGGGATGATATTATTATCTCAAAAAATTTCTTTCCAGTTTTAATGGTCTGGAAATGAAAAACGGACAACACGCAGACAATGGGAAACGGGCTGCCCCTTCAACCTCCCCACCTCAGGGGGCTTCAGGTGCTAAAACTACCCACGCTGATTAAATGTACAAAATTAGGTCCTTTTAAGGACTACCCTTTTCTCCTCTAATTTTTTGTTATTTTTTAGCCCTGAAGGTCTACATCTGTTTTCTCGAAAAATGTTTTTTACGGAAAACTTATAAAAAAAAGACTTTCGTGCCCCTATGAGTGAGATTGAGAGGGAAGCTCTTCAGAATTAGGGTTTCCCCTTGGCGAACAAGATCTGTTAAAGTGGGTTTTCCTTTCTTCCGTTTTCCCCGACGAAAAGGTTTCCCCCCCTTGTCCGGCCCGCATTGAAATCTTCACCAACTTGTGGGGGGGTTTTCAAGGCATTTTCCAACGACGGCTTTTATGACATTTTAAAACATGAGGAGCGTCGTGCTTTATAAATTGCAATCTCTGTTGTGTGGTTTTTAAACCCGGGACAAGGGGGGGAAATTGTCATTGGCCAAAATTTGTATGAGAAGGAGGCCTTTTGCCAAACTAAGAGTACAAAATAATACACTGCCCTTTCCTCTGCCCTATGGTTCCTTTCTCCCCTTGACCTTTATGATTTGAATTTGGCATTGATGCTAAAATTTTATTCTAAAAAGTTCTCGATGGTCTTGTTGTGAAAAAGCCCAGGGTCCCCCCGTTTTTTTTTATTTGTTGCCCAAGGGCCCAAGGGGCCCTTTATCCTCCGGGGGTCCTATGTTTCAGGAAATTGATGGTCCCTTTTGATAAATTTGTCAGTTTATTGACTTCTATTTAAAAAAATTTGGGAAAAATTTCCTTCCCATATCGTGACATACGGGAGCCCCGGCGGGATGGGTGGCATCCCGTGGGCCCGGGAATTATTTGGGGACTGCCGCGTGGGAGCTTATTTTAAAGTATTGAAATTCCTGGGGTTGGCCGGTCCCCTCTTCCTTGGGTGTCCCCCTGGATGGCTCTTTTTGTGAGAGTCCTCGAGTGCTGCACTTTGTCCCCTTTTCATAATTTTTTCGTTTTTAAAGACCAATTTTATCTTCAGAAACGCGGCACAGCCTTTGGGCGCGGTCTGTGCGCCTTCGTACGCCAACCTCTTTCTGGGTTCCTGGGAGAGGTTGGTGTTTGGCGATGGGGGTGTGCCGGCCGCGTCCCATGTGCTGTGCTGGCACAGATATATTGATGACGTTTTGTTTTTGTGGAGTGGGACGGTGCGGCAGCTTGAGGACTTTATGGGGGCGCTGAATCAGAATTCATTTAATATTCACCTTACTTACTCCTACGATTATCGTAGGATGAGTTTTTTGGACATCTTATTTGAGGTGGATGATTCTGGACGTATTCAAACGGATGTATACCGTAAACCTTAGAGTTGAGCGATACTTTCCGATATCCTAAAGTATCGGAATCGGAATGGTATCGCCGATATCACTAAAATATCGGCGATACCCGATATCGATACCGGAAGTCCCATGTAAGTCTATGGGAACAAAATATCGAAATTAAAAAAACCCATTCTTGCCTTGTTGGTTAATTGTACATGAAGGAAAACAAGAAAGAGTAATGTAGAATGTATTGTGGAAGGTTGAGGAGACATTAAAGGCATAGATGTTTAACCCAATCAAATGGAATAGCATAAATATTTTTTTTTTAAAGATGTTCGGATTGACGAAGAAATTGACAATGTTAACGTTTTTTATATTTGGCAAATATGTATATTACACAACTTCCATGCTCTTCATCTTCACCTTTTTAACTTTTCACACACTTTCTCCTTCATAATCTTCTGCAGCATCATCTTTTTCATCAAATTATTCTTCATCTTCACCTTCTTTATCTTCTTCTTAAACTTCTTGCTATTCATCTTTGTTAACATTACTCATATTCTTCTTATTAAACTATTATTCTTATTCATATTCTGCTTCATCTCTTCATCATATTCTTATTTGTGACAGAGAATCCTGTACTTGTAATCTGTCAAAGTATGAATTTTTCATCCTTCCGTTCTTGCTGTCACAAAAGATTTAAATTACAACAGTATTTGTCCGTGTTCAGTTTAGCCTGCAGCAGCAGGCATTTTCCAGGGGCACCACGAGGAGGAACGGACTCACCCCATACACTGCTTAGTCTTCTTCTGCTTAGAATTTAGAGCATATATTTTGCTCTTCATTTTGGTCTTATACTTCATGTTCTTCTGCTTTTAGATCTTCTGCTTATTGTTCTTGTGTCTCTTGTTCCGTATCTTGTATTTGTAGCACAATCTTGTACCAGCTGATGTTACTGGGACACGGTTACTAAGCAGGAGGTACCTGTGCTCCAAAGCACTACCAAGGACCAGCAGACGTTGCTGGAACTCGGATACCAAGATGGAGGCACCTAGGCCAAAGGCACTGCGGAGAACCAGCTGACGGTACTGGAACCCGGAGGGGCAGCAGAAGGAAAAGAGCCAATGGCACAACCGAGGACCAGCTGACGTTACTGAACCCGGAGGGGCAGCAGAAGGAAAAGAGCCAATGGCACAACCGAGGACCAGCTGACGTTACTGGGACACGGTTACTAAGCAGGAGGTACCTGTGCTCCAAAGCACTACCAAGGACCAGCAGACGTTGCTGGAACTCGGATACCAAGATGGAGGCACCTAGGCCAAAGGCACTGCGGAGAACCAGCTGACGGTACTGGAACCCGGAGGGGCAGCAGAAGGAAAAGAGCCAATGGCACAACCGAGGACCAGCTGACGTTACTGAACCCGGAGGGGCAGCAGAAGGAAAAGAGCCAATGGCACAACCGAGGACCAGCTGACGTTACTGGGACACGGTTACTAAGCAGGAGGTACCTGTGCTCCAAAGCACTACCAAGGACCAGCAGACGTTGCTGGAACTCGGATACCAAGATGGAGGCACCTAGGCCAAAGGCACTGCGGAGAACCAGCTGACGGTACTGGAACCCGGAGGGGCAGCAGAAGGAAAAGAGCCAATGGCACAAACCGAGGACCAGCTGACGTTTACTGAACCCCAGTAACACAGGAGCAAGTGTTGACTGTGCTAACAGCACTTCCGAGCAACAACTGGCGGTGTTGGAGCCCAGGGTCAAGGAGGATGTTTAAATACTAGATAAAGTAATTTCCTTGTTACCTGTCAATTTTAAATGTCTATACTTCAAACAAGAGAAAGATAACCTTTACTACCATAAGATGATGATTTCATTTAAACTAATATCTAGATAAATAAAGAATTGACAAACATAAAACATACATTAACATGTTGAACAGCAATGCAAACCACAAAATAAATTAGTTAAGGAATCTGCTATACGGTTGTACATAAAAGCATACAAGTACATATCTGAATCCATTAATGATGGATAAGTAACAGTATGTACACCATTTTTATTGTATAGACAATGAATGTCTGACTTCAAAACATCATCAGCATTACAAGTTATCTGTGACATTACTAAAAATGTTACATTTGCTGAATAATGTCACTAAACAGTTTATACAAAATTATACAATTTCCATCATGTAATACTCATAATATGTGGCAATAATCATGTTTATTAACAAACATAACCTTTAAAAAGTGCATAGTGCATAGTGAAAATTGCTATTTATGCCTGACTGTCGACTTGCAAGCATGACAACGGATAGATAAGGTATATATAGATGAGACTGCATAGCCACAGATGGTGAATGGCGATGTAATACTGTACCTCAATAAAGTGTGCGTCACTACTACATAATTTTTTTTATATAGCTTTATAAACAGGGTACGTGGATGTATGCTTGCGCCTTTGTTTTGACGCACAGACTGCCTTCCTGCTGAGACGCGTTGGGTAGTGAACAGTTGTGTGCAGTGTTCACTGTAGTCTGAGGTTTTCCTTTTTGGAGTGCAGATCACGCTCCAGTTAGTTCTTCAACCACTGCTGGTTGTAGTCTGCTGAGCGTGTGTCACTGGCACATCCTTGAAATTTTTCTCTAATTGTTGCTGCTCCACTCTATTACAAATAAATAAAATCTATTAGTGTGACGCGCTTCCATCCGTATACAATACATTGGTTGCAAACACTATAGAAGTACACAAAGGGGCCTTTCACACCTACTGAACAGTTGTGTGCAGTGTTCACTGCAGTCTCTGCGGAATAACCACACTTAGGCCTTATAACTTTTCAGACTTTCTTTATCAATCTACCAAGATGAAGAAGGCAGGGAGTAAGGCACGTGGTCGTGGAGTTTCTTCAGGGAGAGGACGTGGGGATTCTGTGGCTGCTGCGGCCCCCAGTGACACAGCATCCACCAGTTTTCCCGGGCCGTGAGCGTTCCTTTATGCGCACTTTTGTAGGAGCTCGGAGTACCCCCCTGCTGCGGGAAGAACAAATTGAAGCCGTTGTTGTTTGGATCTCAGCCAATGCATCGACTTCAATTGCTTCCACCTCCTCTCAGGACCACAGCACTGTTGGGCAACCATCTGTCTCTTCACCGCCTGGCAAATTGCCCAGGCAGTCAGAGAGTTCTGTACAGGAGCCAGCTGAGTGTCTGCTTCTGTTCTCAGAATCTATTGGCTTGCAAACAGGGGCCCAGCCAAGCAGCATTCTGTAATGTGAAGAAGAGGGAGTATGCAGTGATGCGCAACAGCTGTGTCTCTCTGAATCTGAAGAGGCGGGTGAGACAGTGCCGATGGTCAGCACACCGCAGAACGCATCTGATGATGATGATGAGACCCAGGTGCCAGTTTCTGTTGAGCATGGTGCTGGCCAGACCACCCAACAGCAGGTGTTGGAAGAGGGTAGTGGAGATGATGAGGTCCAATACCCAACATGGCATGAAGAACAGGAAGGTGGTGGGAGCAGCTCAGAGGAATAATAATAATATTTATTTATATAGCGCCATCATATTCCGCAGCGCTTTACAGTTTAGCAGTTTCAGAACACAAGTCATAAGTAACAACGTTAACAATACAATAATTTAAGCTAAATAAGTCGCCCTGCTCGTGACAGCTTACAATGTACAATGAGATGGGGGAGATACAAAGTATAGGTGTTTATATACAATGGTGCATTTACAATGATGTTCCAGCCATCTTAAGGGACTGAGGGATGGAGATAGTGAATGGGCTAGAGACACACACACACTTACACAGAATACATAGAATGACTTTGATTAGTGAATGTGATAGGCCGCTCTGAACAAATGTGTTTTGAGGGAGCGCCTGAAACCATGCAAATTGTGGATAGTCCTAATTTCTTGGGGTACAGCATTCCAGAGGATTGGCGTAGAGCAGGAGAAGTCTTGGAGTCGGGAGTGGGAGGTACGTATTAGTGCAGAGGTTAGTCGAAAGTCGTTTGCAGAGCGCAGCAGTCGGTTAGGCCGATAGATAGAAATGAGGGAGGAGATGTAGGAGGGGTGCTGCACTGTGGAGAGCTTTGTGGGTGAGAACCAGTACTTTGGTTGAAAGCTGGGAGAGGCCTAGAGAAATGGTTAGTGATAGAAGGAAGATAGAGGAAGACATTGCCCCAACGGTACAAACAGGAGGGAGAGTTAGGCTGCAGACTCGGTTGCCTGTAGCCTCCAGTTTGGCACCTGTTCGGAGCAGTTGTCTTCCAAAAGTCAAAACGTGCGCTCCCAGGACTTGCACTGCGTGGTCCTTTTTTCACACACTTGCACATGATATTTGCTATGTGAAATGCAAGCTGTGTAATCAAAAATTAAAAATAGCTAAAAGTGTCAGTCACCTCAATACCAGAAATATGTGTAAACATGTGCGGACAAAGCACGTAGTTGAGTTACAAAGACACACTGGAGATGTAGGCCAACCTACAGCAGCACCTACATCTTCAGGTTGTGTTGAAGCCTCTTCATCGAGCTCACACACAGCTGGTTATGCTTCCTCACAGGATCGCCATGGAAGAACCTCGGCCACTGTTGTCCAGAGACAAACTGTTATTCCACACACAGCAGCAAGTTCCCTGTCATCCTCACACTCCCAGGCCACAAAACAGCCAGCGGTAGCACAGGCATGGGATAAAACACGGCCATACTCCGCAAACCATGCACGAGCACAGGCTCTGAATGCTGGCATTGCAAAACTCCTGTCCCTTGAAATGCTGTGATTCAGGCTGGTGGAGACAGACAGTTTCCGTAACTGAATATCATTGTCAATCCCACAATACAATGTGCCAAGCCGATTTCATTTCAGCAGGCAAGCCGTCCCTGGTCTGCAAAAGCATGTTGAGGGAAAAATTAAACATGCGCTACTAAAAGCCCTCAGTAGCAAGGTCCACCTGACCACCGATGCGTGGACCAGTACCCATTGTTATGATCTGCTACAACCAGTAAGGAAAGAAGGGAATTCTGTCCCTACAATACAACTAAGCTGAATCCCTACGATGTAACGGGGAACCTGATCCTGCGACCAGACCGCTAAAGTCCTCATCTAGTGTGAACGAAGACCTATAGTTGCGAGGGAGTAATCCCTACAAGATCTAGGGACTGGGAGAAAAGGTGGACACCTCCTAGTCCTAACATAAATTGTAGCATGGATAATTAAACAGAAAAATAAATACTTTGTGATCCTAACATCAAGCAAAACTCACAGATTAAGGCACCTAAGCACCCGGCTAGCTTAACAGTAGATAATACAATGAAGTCAAGCAAAGCCAGAAGGGCGGAGCCAGACTAAATAGGGAAAAAAGGTCATGTGACCAGCAAACTGAAACAAAACCTAACAAGAGGGTTCTAACACCCATGGCCAGGGACAATACCTTTCCCTCACTGCCCATTGGGTCAATGTTGTGCAGCCGGGTACTGATCTTGCGAGTGGCGCTGTACGTGTTCTGCCAACTCCAAGGATTGCAGGAATCAAGTCTGTACACATTGATTCCTCCTCCTATTCCAGTTCCTCAGAATCATCGCTGCAGGAGCCGTCACGGTCTACCTCCACATGGACCCGTGAACGTTTACCTGTTGCGACCGATATGAGCACAGCCGTGTCCAAATGTCAACAGGCCATCCTGAAATTAATTTCCATGGGGAATCTTAGCCACACAGCGCAGGAGCTCTGTAATGCCATAAAGCAGGAGAGCGACGTGTGGTTTTTGGAAGAGAATCTACAGGCAGGCTTGGTAGTGTGTGACAATGGCCGAAATCTGGTGTCAGCTCTGGGCCTTGGCAACCTCACTCACATACCATGTCTGTCATATGTGCTCAACTTGGTCGTGCAGAGTTTTTTGAGGGACTATCCGGATCTTGATGCACTGCTGCACAAGGTCCGCCTAGAGTGCGCTCACTTGCGACGTTCCAGCATGGCCAGATCGCTGATTGCAGCTCTGCAACGCAGATTTCACCTTCATGAACATCGCATTATATGTGACGTACCCACCAGGTGGAATTCCTCGTTACATATGTTGGAGCGGTTGTGTGAGCAGCAGCCAACAGTAATGGAGTATCAGCTGCATCAGGCGCAGTCAACTCGCAATTTGCGGCGTTCACACTTCACCACTACTGAGTGGGCCTCTATAATAAGAATAATAATATTATTTATTTATATAGCGCCATAATATTCCGCAGTGCTTTACAGTTTAACAGTTTCAAAACACGAGTCATAAGTAACAACGTTAACAATACAATAATTAAAGCAAAATCAGCCGCCCCTGCTGGTGAAAGCTTACAATCTACAATGAGGTGTGGGAGATACAAAGTACAGGTGTTTATATACAATGGTGTTTTTACAATGATGGTCCAGCCATTTTAAGGAAGTGAGGGATGCATGGAGATAGTGAATGGGCTACACACACAGAATTACACATAGAATGACTTTGATTAGTGAATGTGATAGGCCACTGTGAACAAATGTGTTTTGAGGGAGCGCCTGAAACCATCCAAATTGCGGATAGTCCTAATTTCTTGGGGTACAGCATTCCAGAGGATTGGCGCAGCGCGGGTGAAGTCTTGGAGTTGGGAGTGGGAGGTACGGATTAGTGCAGAGGTTAGTCGAAGGTCGTTTGCAGAGTGCAGCAGTCGGTTAGGCCGATAAATATAAATAAGGGAGGAGATGTAGGGGGGTGCTGCGCTGTGGAGAGCTATGTTGGTGAGAACCAGTAATTAGAATTGGATCCTATAATGAATGGGCAGCCACTGCCAGTGTAATGAGTGGCGAATAACTCTATGAAGGATATCTGCCACGTTTTGCGTGCGTTTGATGAGTCAACGCGGATGGCGAGTGCAGATGATGCACTAGTCAGCCTGACTGTCCCCCTTATCTGCCTGCTTCAAAAAACACTGCAAGCACTAAGGCATGAGGTTTTGGAAGAGGTGGAGGATGAGGAGTCACAAATTCCATCACCTTCTGGACAGTCAGCGCAACGTGGTTCCTCACAAAGGGCTGGAGGACTTTCAAAGTACCATGCTGTATCAACAATTGAACCTCCAGAGTCGCTGTCTATATTTTCATAACCATTACAAACTTTTAATGTATTTACAAAGCACATAATGTACATTTTTTGTCTATCCTTTTGTAATGCTATTGTGTTTCCATAAACTGATGTTACAGAATTATGATACAAAGTTTTTAAATTTTGAGTTTTAAATTTTGTAAATTTATATGTATTTGAAGGACTTTGTGAGGAGGATGAGGAGTCACAAATTCCATCACCTTCTGGACAGTCAGCGCAACGTGGTTCTTCACAAAGGGCTGGAGGACTTTCAAAGTACCATGCTGTATCAACAATTGAACCTCCAGAGTCGCTGTCTATATTTTCATAACCATTACAAACTTTTAATGTATTTACAAAGCACATAATGTACATTTTTTGTCTATCCTTTTGTAATGCTATTGTGTTTCCATAAACTGATGTTACAGAATTATGATACAAAGTTTTTAAATTTTGAGTTTTAAATTTTGTAAATTTATATGTATTTGAAGGACTTTGTGAGGAGGATGAGGAGTCACAAATTCCATCACCTTCTGGACAGTCAGCGCAATGTGGTTCTTCACAAAGGGCTGGAGGACTTTCAAAGTACCATGCTGTATCAACAATTGAACCTCCAGAGTCGCTGTCTATATTTCATAACCATTACAAACTTTTAATGTATTTACAAAGCACATAATGTACATTTTTTGTCTATCCTTTTGTAATGCTATTGTGTTTCCATAAACTGATGTTACAGAATTATGATACAAAGTTTTTAAATTTTGAGTTTTAAATTTTGTAAATTTATATGTATTTGAAGGACTTTGTGAGGAGGAGTCAATGGAGGAGGAAGACATCGCTCCAGAGGGAGGTAGACAATGCTCTAGTCAGTATGTAGACCAAGGGTGGGGTGATGCACAGCAGGCGGAGATGACGCCTCTTGCAGGGGACAACGTTTCTTGGCCAGTTGGGAGTCTGCAGCACATGGTTGATTTCATGCTGCAGTGGCTGAGAAACGACCGCCGCATCGAACACATTCACACCACGTCTGATTATTGGGTGTACACCCTCCTAGACCCTCGCTACCGGGACAACTTACAAAGCCTCATCACACCGTTGAACCGGGAGCGTAAAATGCGGAAGTACCAAGACACACTGGTGCAATCCATAATGTTCTCCATTCCAGCCGAGAGCACTGCTGCTGCTACTGATTTACAAAGCAGCTCTGTGCGTCGAGGCAGTGGAGACAGCTCTGCAACAAGAGGGAGCACAAGCAGCGCCTCTGCACAGGGCAAGACCAGTATGTTCCAAATGTGTCGAAGTTTTGTGGCAGCGCCACCAATGTCTACACCATCCGAGACGGCTCCAGTCAGCAGGAGGCAACATTTCCGTAAGATGGTTACAGACTACATGTCTTGCCCTCTCAGTGTACTCTCAGATGGCTCTTCCCCATTCAAGTTTTGTGTCTCTAAGCTGGATACATGGCCAGAGCTTAGCCAGTATGCATTGGAGGTGCTGGCTTGATCTGCTGGCAGTGTATTATCGGAGCGCGTCTTTACTGCTGCAGGTGGTGTACTAACAGACCGTTGCATGCGACTATCCTACGATAATGTACAACGGCTTACTTTTCTGAAAATGAACTAGGCATGGATCTCGCCTGAATTTGCCTGTCCGGTTTCAGATTAACTAACTGGTTGACAACGTTTTCCATGTCTCCTGTTATGTTCATCTTTCTACCACCTGAGCTATACTCCCTGGGCTACAACACTGCCAGTTGCTGCTCAGAAGTGTCGTGTCCACAGACCAATACACAAGCTATAGTAATAGTGGGGTTCAGTAACGCCTGCTGTTCCCCTGCTGTGTGTCCGGCAAAAATTACTGCTACCTAGCTACACATGTTTAAAAAAACATGACATGTTAAAGTGGCTAGTGCTACACATAGATATCAGGCTACACCCTTATTTCTAAGCTGTAAACAAGTGAAACGTCAAATTTAAAACCATTCAATGATTAGTGTTGGTAACAAATCTGTAACTAAATAATTGTGACATATTATGGCAGATATCCACATGTCTAACACAAATGCTAACACAAAAGCATACTTATGCTATAGGGTACTGATGGTGAACCTTCTCACTCCATAACTTTGACCAATCCAACTCACATCATGCCTCAAATGCTGCAATGTTGGAAGTGCATAATGTGGGTTGAACTTTGACAACAGCTGCAGTGCGAAGGTTATCCTTCTGTGTTCTTGGCTTTTAAATAAAAGCATACAAGTAAATATAATAATACATTGTTGATTAAGGGACATGATGTACACCTGTAATACTGTGCAAACAATGGATGTAGGACTATTCCTCTTCAACATTACTTATATTTGTGTCATTTGAAAAAATACATATTTTAGTTAAAAATTAAAAACCCATGTTCAGTAGCTGTGAAAGGCCCGTTTGTGTACTTCTATATTGTTTGCAACCAATGTATTGTATACGGATGGAAGCGCGTCACACTAATAGATTAGATTTATTTTAAATGGAATGTAGCAGAACCAATTGGAGATAAATGAAAAGGATGAGCCACTGAGACACGCTCAGCAGAGTACAAGCAGCAGTGCTTGAACATGTAACTGGAGCGTGATCTGCACTCAAAAAAGTAAAAAACACAGACTGAAGTGAACACTGAAACACAACTGTCCACAATCTGTGAAAAGCTCCTTTCTGTACTTCTATAGTGTTTGCAACCAATGTATTGTATACGGATGGAAGCGCGTCACACTAATAGATTAGATTTATTTTAAATGGAATGTAGCAGAACCAATTGGAGATAAATGAAAAGGATGAGCCACTGAGACACGCTCAGCAGAGTACAAGCAGCAGTGCTTGAACATGTAACTGGAGCGTGATCTGCACTCAAAAAAGTAAAAAACACAGACTGAAGTGAACACTGAAACACAACTGTCCACAATCTGTGAAAAGCTCCTTTCTGTACTTCTATAGTGTTTGCAACCAATGTATTGTATACGGATGGAAGCGCGTCACACTAATAGATTAGATTTATTTTAAATGGAATGTAGCAGAACCAATTGGAGATAAATGAAAAGGATGAGCCACTGAGACACGCTCAGCAGAGTACAAGCAGCAGTGCTTGAACATGTAACTGGAGCGTGATCTGCACTCAAAAAAGTAAAAAACACAGACTGAAGTGAACACTGAAACACAACTGTCCACAATCTGTGAAAAGCTCCTTTCTGTACTTCTATAGTGTTTGCAACCAATGTATTGTATACGGATGGAAGCGCGTCACACTAATAGATTAGATTTATTTTAAATGGAATGTAGCAGAACCAATTGGAGATAAATGAAAAGGATGAGCCACTGAGACACGCTCAGCAGAGTACAAGCAGCAGTGCTTGAACATGTAACTGGAGCGTGATCTGCACTCAAAAAAGTAAAAAACACAGACTGAAGTGAACACTGAAACACAACTGTCCACAATCTGTGAAAAGCTCCTTTCTGTACTTCTATAGTGTTTGCAACCAATGTATTGTATACGGATGGAAGCGCGTCACACTAATACTATTAGTGTGACGCGCTTCCATCCGTATACAATACATTGGTTGCAAACACTATAGAAGTACAGAAAGGAGCTTTTCACAGATTGTGGACAGTTGTGTTTCAGTGTTCACTTCAGTCTGTGTTTTTTACTTTTTTGAGTGCAGATCACGCTCCAGTTACTTGTTCAAGCACTGCTGCTTGTACTCTGCTGAGCGTGTCTCAGTGGCTCATCCTTTTCATTTATCTCCAATTGGTTCTGCTACATTCCATTTAAAATAAATCTAATCTATTAGTCTAATAGATTAGATTTATTTTAAATGGAATGTAGCAGAACCAATTGGAGATAAATGAAAAGGATGAGCCACTGAGACACGCTCAGCAGAGTACAAGCAGCAGTGCTTGAACATGTAACTGGAGCGTGATCTGCACTAAAAAAAGTAAAAAACACAGACTGAAGTGAACACTGAAACACAACTGTCCACAATCTGTGAAAAGCTCCTTTGTGTAGTTCTATAGTGTTTGCAACCAATGTATTGTATACGGATGGAAGCACGTCACACTAATAGATTTGATTTTTTTTTCTAATATAATGGAGCTGCACCAATTCCACAAAATAAAAAAAAAAAAAAAAAAAAAAGAGTCAGTGACACGTGCAGATGCCTACAAACAGCGGTGGATGCAGAGCAAACTGCAGCGTCACCTGCACTGTCACACACACACCTTGCACAGAGCTGTTAAAACAACACTGGCAAAATGAAGCTTTACACAGCGGTTGGTAAACTAGCCTGCCTCAAGCACAGTAGTACACAAAATCGCAATATCTAACTGTCCCTCAGAGTGAGCAGAGTAGCGTTCTGTCCCTTACTGAGTTCACAGCACAGTGACGCTAAAATGGCGGCGGCGCCTTTTATAGTGCATTCTGACATCATTTCAGCAGCCAATCACAGCCATGCCATTAGTTAAGATGACCGCAGCATTACAGGATGTGCCCACACTTCGTAGGATTCCTCATTGGCTGACTAAAATCACATTGCCTCTCAAAGAATTATGGGAACTTCCGATTCCGGTATACGATATGGAAAAAGTATCGGAATTAAGTATCGGAATTCCGATAACGCGAATATCGGCCGATACCCGATACTTGCGGTATCGGAATGCTCAACACTAGTAAACCTACTTCAGTTAATGCTCTGATTCATGCGTCCTCTGCCCACAATCCTTCGACCATCAGAGCCGTTCCGGTCGGGCAGTTCCTCCGGACGAGGCGGATCTGCTCATCCAACGCCAGGTTTGAAGTACAGGCCTCCGATCTAACTACACGCTTTAAGTCACGGGGCTATTCAAACAGATGTATCAAGCGTGGATATGTGAGAGCCAGAGCTACACCTAGGGATAGTCTTTTGATTCCAAAAAGAGTGCATGAATCCTCTAATGATAGAGGACCTATTAGATTTGTATCTATATTTAATCATGCGTGGGAGGATATGAGAGCAGTCCTGAAGAAGCATTGGCCTGTTCTGAGTGCCGAACCGCGTCTTGGTATTCCCTCGGGTGAACTTCCTTCTATGACAGCTAGAAGGTCTAAAAATCTACGTGACCTCCTTGTGAAAAGTCACTATGTTCCAAATGTTATCCATCCTTTTGGATCACGAGGTCCCATCATTGGTTCAACGCCATGCGGTCGCTGTCTTGCCTGCGCAAATGTCCTGCGGTGCTCCACATTTCAGTCCTCTGATGGAAATAAAACTTTTGAGATTCGTCATCGAATCTCTTGTAATACGACGAATGTCATCTACTACGCCACTTGTGGCTGTTCAAAAATTTATATTGGTCTTACATCTAGAGAACTTAGGATTAGGACTAGGGAGCATGTGCGGGACATTTATGCGGCCAGGACAGCGACCGACCCATCCATCTTGAAAACCATCCCGCGCCTTTTCTACTACCATCATAACTGTGAGCCTGTAACTTTTAAAGTTCGAGGCATCGATGTTATTCACTTTGGCGCTAGGGGAGGCGATTACAAAAAGAGACTTGCCCAAGTAGAAGCAAGATGGATTGTGGTGTTGGACACCATGACCCCCAAGGGTTTGAACGAGACACTTTCATTTTCATCTTTTCTATAATGTCCCATGCCTATATGAGTCCTTCTGATCTTTTTAGTTTGATTCCTGTTCATATTGGTCTTCTGAAACCTCTACCGGAGTTGTGGTCTGTTTTTATTAATGTTTTCTGTCTTATTTGTTATATTAACATTGTATTGTTTTCTATTATTTTCATTTAGTTGGACCTTTTTGTTGAAATTGATATATATTATTCGTCTATTATACAAAAATTCCTGAATCACCATACCAATGTCGCCATTCTCATCATCTACAAAATGACCTATGATGTTTGAATTGGACTTGGATTCTGCAGCATTCAATTTATGCAATAATGCACTTCTTCATCCTTTATATATTATATCTCTGGCTTATCATTGTATGATGTTTGTTTTGCTGTATGTACCCATAAGAATTGTTCTCAATTGTTTTGGTCTATTTGGCACCATCGTTAGGTGAGGTGCGCCTGTGCAACAGCGCTTTGTGGCTCCTTACATGCGGGGGGCGTCTCCAGTTTGTCTGGGACGTATGTCCAATCTTTGATTGGCCCATGCGTTCTGACGATCTTGACGCCACCTCAGCATGGTCATAGGACCTGCAGCACTGTGCACATGCGCCGCTATACTCACTGACATTGGTTGATAGGTTACCATGTGACCTCGTCACATGGGTTTTTAAAGGTCCTTTTTGAGGCAATGCAGTACACTCCCCTTGAGGAAGCGGTCAGCACGCAAACGCGCGTCGGGGGTCCACACCATCCGACCCAGGGTCCTTTTCCCCTCCAGTCCTATTCTTGGTAAGCCCAATAGCACTTGCTACTTCCAATGTTACCTCTATTTCCATTGCGGTGTTTTTTGCGATCCCATTGGGATCACTAACTAGTTTATGGCGCACTAGGTATCTTCATTAGATGGGTTGCTGCGATCCCATAAGGATCGCAAATTATTATATGGCGCATTAGGTGTCTCTAATTCGGATACGGAGTCCTTCCATCAGTGACCATATTGGTGATCTTACTGCAGTAGTTTTCTGCTGGGACTTGTTTGGGAACGCAAAATACAATTCATTTATTAACTATCTTGATAGCAACCTCAGCTTTTTCTATGGTATATGCCCTTTGCGATCCAATTGTGATCTTATTGCACTTTACGTGATTTTCTGCTGCGATCTGTTTGGGAACGCTAAATACCTAGTGCCTGGTTTTTACTAGCTATAAAACCCCTTTGTCACCGCATGGCTTGCTAGCTTGGATTTGATATTAACCCCATGCATCTTATCTTGAACACATGTTCTTATGACACTGTTGCACAGGGCTGGTTATGAGGGGAATTGTTGTTCTCTGGGGATCCTGGGGTTTTTTCCTGTAATTTGTCTTTTTATGATTGTGTCTGTTCGTTATTACTATGTTATTATTATTATTTTTTTGATACTGATCTTTAATAATAAAAAAGTGTTGATTCATATCACCTGATGACTCTTTTTTCTCCTGTGATATACATTTATCTTGAGTGGGTGTATTAGTGTGGACATGTTGGTCCACAATTCAGGCATTATTTTAATGTCATTATGGGATTTTTTCTTGCTTAACTTTATTAAATAATAGGGAGCAACCGAACCCTAGGGTCCACGGTGCAGCTAGAGATGCTGCGGTCGAACACCCCTCGGGTATGAGGGTGAAAACTGACAACAGAAAGATAAGATCTTGCCTGTGTTACTTCACACTAGGAAAGATATTGGATTTGCACTATCTCCGTTAATGCCACGGAAGATGTGCCGCAGGCTGGCATAGACGTAGCCCTGTTAACTGCACAGAAGCCACTTGCCAGCCGTTTAAGGAGTGCATGCGACTCATGCCAGGCGTACGTGCTGCCAACCGGTGTGCGACCGGACTGAGCAACTCTCTGTTCAGCTGGCAGGCGATGCCCAGGTTGCGCGCCCCACAGTCTGCTCAGGGTGTATAACTACACTCTGTCGGAGCTAGACTGCACCACATTGAGTACCTGCCTAACATCAACTAACCTGCCTGAAGGACCTGTGCTAATTAGCCGAGATAACTCTGGCATCGGCAGGTCCCGGAGAGCAAAACTAGAGATCATGTGGAGCCCAGATTTGAGAGGCGTCCACACATGAACGTGACTTATTTAGTATGATCTGTGCGCGCCGCCAAGATATAAAAGGTCAGACAGAAACAGAAGACAGCAGCAGAAAAGTGCATACACCCCTTTAGGATAGAAAATTCATAACATCAAATTACCCAGATGATAAATAAGTTCCATATTTAAGGGATGTTAAAACATGACTTTTAATCTTTTTCAATTTAAAAGTAGTTAATAAAGTATTGATTAAATTATTTCTGGATCGGTCCTATATTGTATTCAGGTCTCTAAATAGAGTTCCCCTCTGGGGCAATAACCCAATAACCCTTTAATCTAAATGAATTTGTTATGGCTGCAGTCCGTGACTATATAGTAATAGGTGATTATCGGTGTTATCGCTACATATAAGGATGATCATAATACAGGACTGTTCCAGAAAAAAATTTAATTGATACTTTATTGACTACTTTTAAATTAAAAATTAATGACAATCATATTTTAACATCCCTTAAATATGGGACTAATTTACCCTATGGGTAATTTGGTGTTATGTATCTATTAGATATGAGCGACTTTGCCTCCGGGAGGGTCGAGTTGGGTTTTGCAAAAGTTGAGTTGAACGAAGTCTGCAGATTATCACAAAAAGTCGAGTCAGAGTCGAAAATCCGACCCCAGTGCAGATCAATGGGGAATAAAAGTTGTCAGGGAGTGGAGGACAGTAATCACACCTACAGTGCCCATTTCAATGCCAACGACATCAATTCTTATTACTTAATCTTGTCAACCTTAATTAACTTTATAATAATAGTAACGCATTGAAAACTGTGGGTTATTTGGCTAAAATTGTGGGGGGCAGGGCTGGCTCCAGGTTTCCGGGGCACCGGGCAAAAGAGTCTCAGTGTGTCCCTTTAACACATACCACAATTCATGATGCTCCGATAGGGCAGAGAAATATAGGTATAGTACAATGCCAAATACTTCACTTCTTTCATTACATGAGTGATATCAATTGTGAATTCTACAATAGCTCCAAAAATGGACAGTATAGTCCTCCATACAGTATTATGGGCACCACATAGTGCGCCATACAAAATGGACTACATATAATTCTCCATACAGAATAGGCCCCATATGTGCTCCATATGATGCTCCATATATAAAGGGCCCTATATGATGCCCTATAAATAATGAACCCCATATGAAGATCTAGTATATGATGGGCCCCATGTATGATGATCCAGTGTATGATGGGCCGCATAAATAATGCTCCAGTGCATAATGGGCCCTATCTATGATGCTCAAGTGTATGATGGGCCCTATATAAAATTCTCCAGTGTATAATGCTTCCCATATATTGCTCCATTCAAAAAAATGATTTTCCTCTCCTCGCTGGGCACTGCTCTATTCTGGACTCCTCAGTGTTGCCATCTTCCAGCTCTCTGCACTGTGACTGTTCAGGCAGAGGGAAAACAGACGTGAAGTCATCGCGCTCTCTGACCTGAATGTCACTGTCAGGTAACGCGGAAGACGTCACAGCGGTGGAGCAGAGAGAGGTAAGTATTGCAAGTGCTGGTGCCCTGAGCAAGAATGGGGGGCCCACTCGTGGGCGCCGGCCCTGGCACAGGGCCCTTCATAGTATGCCAGTGTCTCTGAAGGCGAGTGGGCCCCCCCACCTGCTCAGGGCCCAGTCAATTGCCCGGGTGTGCCAGGTGCTGACA
Source organism: Oophaga sylvatica (assembly GCA_033576555.1). NCBI lineage: Eukaryota > Metazoa > Chordata > Amphibia > Anura > Dendrobatidae > Oophaga > Oophaga sylvatica. Next base: position 19,280 of record JARQOD010002628.1, on the reverse strand, counting down.
CAGGCCCTGGGGGGGTACAGCCCGGTTAGGGAGGTGGAAAAACTGGCATATGTTGAGGTGTAGGCTGGACTGTTGTGAATGTGTTGGAGATGAGTTCTGAGCAGAAGCTCCCTCTGGTGGTTGCAGACAGTGCTGAACCATTTAGTGAAGATTGGCAATCAGGAGTTACAGACTGGTCCTATATAAGGGAGGTTCCCTCCCATCAGGGTTGCCGGTGATCAATTGTTCTTGTCTAACTGCTGTTGTTCCTGGTTCACTTGGAAGCCTGCTGAGTCTTGCCCCTTCTCTGCTCTCAGATTAGACATTTTCTGTTTTTATTTCTGTGCTTGCCTTTTGCATTTTTTCCTGCACTCTTGTGGAGGTCAGCCAGGTCCCCTCCGGGGGGCTTGTGCTCCTCTCAGTTTGTCTGAGCCTCTGTTATTTGTTCATTTGCCTTTTCCAGTTTTTTCAGTGGCTGCGGCTTGGTTTTATTACACCAGAGAACTAATTTAGGTGGTAGAGGTCGTGTGATCTCAGGTGTTTTTGTAATTAGTAGAGTTGGTACTTTTTAGGGTTTTTTGTGATAGCAGTAAGTGTCCTTCCTATCCTTTTCTGTCTAGGAAGTTTGGGCCTCAACGTTTGCTCATACTATTTTCTGTCTGTGTTTGTATTTCCTCTTGTCTAACCGCCATTACATGTTTGGGGGCTTCCTTTGTTCTTTGGGGATCTGCTCCGGGGCAGATAGTTTTCCTCTTTCTATCTTTAGGTGTAGCTAGCTTCTCAGGCTGTGACGAGGCGTCTAGGACCAACGTAGGTACGCTCCACGGCTGCCTTTAGTTGTGGTGGTTAGTCAGGGTACTGCAATCCAGTAGATTCCAACCTCTCTGGTGTATTGCCGTTTTTGCCTGCTCTCCTCAGCTACCAAAACATAACAGTATCACCGGCCAAACTGAAAATTATATGGTACTCACAGAAGGGAAAAATAGTGTAAAAAAAAAAAAAAAAGTTGTCAGAGTTGTCAGAGATTTTTTTTTTCTGTTTGTTGCATTTTTTTTCCTCTGTTTCTCTGAGTGCTGAGGAGGATTTTTTTTCTCTCAATGGAGCTTGCACAGTTGTCTGGCCGTGTGGATCAGCTTGCCACTGAAGTTCAGAGTATTGCTACTAGAGTTGAGCGATACTTTCCGATATCCTAAAGTATCGGAATCGGAATGGTATCGCCGATATCACTAAAAAATCGGCGATACCCGATACCGATACCGGAAGTCCCATGTAAGTCTATGGGAACAAAATATCGCAACTAAAAAAACCCCATTCTTTCCTTGTAAACACTAAATATACACACATAGAATACATATATATATATATACATGTCATTGTGACATATATATATACATATATGTATAGTTTATACACTTCTACATAGTAAAATATCCTTTGATTCAATTGCCGGGTAAAGCCGGCTTCAGTGAAAAGACAGAAGCACCCGACATGAAATGACACTTGGTGTACATAGGGTTAACCATGTCTTTTCATGTCGTTTGCTATCTGATTTGCACAAACAATTAAATCAGACTATGTGTGCAAAATTTCACACCTGTAGGGGTTAATTAAAGGTGTAAATTCGTTGTAAAAAAAACGGACTTTTTTGCTACGAATTTACACCTTTAATTAACCCCTACAGGTGTGAAATTTTGCACACATAGTCTGATTTAATTGTTTGTGAAAATTAGATAGCAAAGGACATGAAAATACATGGTTAACCCTATGTACACCAAGTGTCATTTCATGTCGGGTCACCCGACATGAAATGACACTTGGTGTACATAGGGTTAAACATTTCTTTTCATGTCCTTTGCTATCTAATTTGCACAAACAATTAAATCAGACTATGTGTGCAAAATTTCACACCTGTAGGGGTTAATTAAAGGTGTAAATTCGTTGTAAAAAAACGGACTTTTTTGCTACGAATTTACACCTTTAATTAACCCCTACAGGTGTGAAATTTTGCACACATAGTCTGATTTAATTGTTTGTGAAAATTAGATAGCAAAGGACATGAAAATACATGGTTAACCCTATGTACACCAAGTGTCATTTCATGTCGGGTCACCCGACATGAAATGACACTTGGTGTACATAGGGTTAAACATTTCTTTTCATGTCCTTTGCTATCTAATTTTCACAAACAATTAAATCAGACTATGTGTGCAAAATTTCACACCTGTAGGGGTTAATTAAAGGTGTAAATTCGTTGTAAAAAAAACGGACTTTTTTGCTACGAATTTACACCTTTAATTAACCCCTACAGGTGTGAAATTTTGCACACATAGTCTGATTTAATTGTTTGTGCAAATTAGATAGCAAAGGACATGAAAAGACATGGTTAACCCTATGTACACCAAGTGTCATTTCATGTCGGGTTCTGCATTTTCACAAAAGCCGGCAATTGAATTAGCGGCTATTATACTATGTAGAAGTGTATGAACTACAAATATAAATATATATATATATGTGTCACAAATTCAATGACATGTATATATATATATATATGAGGTGTAAAATTGCTGAAAAAAAATGCGTGGGCTCCCGCCCTATTTTCGCAACCAGACAGACAAAGCCAGTGAGTGGGGGCAGATAATAATAGCCCAGAGAGGGACCATTATTTTTGGCCCCCCCCGGCTACTTAACATCTGCCCCCAGACACCCCAGAAAGGGCAAATCTCTAATTAGATTTGCCCTTTCTGGCACTTTGCCCGTCTATTCCCATTGCCCTGTAGCGGTGGCGAATGGGTTAATAAGGGGTTAAAATGACCTTGCAATTGAAAGGTCACTTTAAGCCAGGTTAATAATTGAGAGCTGTCAATTAGACAACTATCAATTATTAATCCTATTGTATGAAAGAAAAATCAAACACACACACTTTAATAAAAAAGAAGTTTAATAAAATAATCACACAGTTTTTGACCATATTTTATTTACCTGCTAAAACCATTTCCTGTAATAAAAATAAAATAAAAAAGCAAAATTATTCTTACCTATCCCATGCACAGTCAGGTCCCATGGTGTAATCCTTCAGAAAGGGTTAATGTTTACTGCAGGGACCGCAGCTAATGCTGCAGCCTCACAGTAAACCCCAAATGAATGAGTTCCTCTCCTGCCTGACAGGAGAGTAAAGGCTGGGTGTCACATAACGATACACCAGCGATCCCGACAACGATATGCACTTGTCAGGATCGCTGGTGTATCGCTACATGATCGCTGCTGAGCTGCCAAACAGGCAGCTCAGGCAGCGATCTGGGACAGCGACACTGCGGGTAACATCGCTTAAGGGCCCGTCTCACATAGCGATATCGCTACCGAGATCGCTGCTGAGTCACTAGTTTTGTGACGCAGCAGCGAGCTCACCAGCGATATCGCTGTGTGTGACATTCAGCGACGATCAGCCCCCCTGCCGGGTATCGCTGATCGTCGCAGAAATGTCAGGACCTTTTTTTGATCGCTGGTTTCCCTCTGACAGGCACGCATCGCTGCGTGTGACAGGCGGGAGACCAGCGATCCGCTGGTAACCAAGGTACACAGCGGGTTTCCAGGCACCGCGCAGCGCTTGGAAACCCGCTGTGTACCTTGGATACCAGCTCCCTGCATCAGGGCGCTGGTATCCAAGGTACACAGCGGGTTTCTAGGCACAGCCCCGCGCCTGGAAACCCGCTGTGTACCTTGGTTACCAGCGGATCGCTGGTCTCCCGCCTGTCACACGCAGCGATGTGTGCCTGTCAGCGGGAAACCAGCGATCAAAAAAAGGTCCTGAGTCCATTTCAGCGACGATCAGCGATACCCGGCAGGGGGGCTGATCGTCGCTGAATGTCACACACAGCGATATCGCTGGTGAGACTCGCTGCTGCGTCACAAAACTAGTGACTCAGCAGCGATCTCGGTAGCGATATCGCTATGTGAGACGGGCCCTTAAGTGGAAAGCTTAATTGATTGCTTTCCACTTTCACTTCAGGTCAGCCAGGGACACAATCAGTGACGTCAGAGGGAACTGATTAACAAAAATAGGGGTTCCCTTCGAAAAAAAATGGCGTGGGGTCCCCCCTATTTTTGTTAACCAGCCAGATGAAGCAGACCGCTGAGGCCTGGATTTTCAGGCTGTTAAGGAGCCAAGATCCATGGACCTTGCCAGCCTGATAATACTAGGCCACAGCAGTCTGCATATCTTGGCTGATTAACAAAAATAGGGGATCCCCTCGAAAAAAATTGGCGTGGGGTCCCCCCTATTTTTGTTAACCAGCCAGATGAAGCAGACCGCTGAGGCCTGGATTTTCAGGCTGTTAAGGAGCCAAGATCCATGGACCTTGCCAGCCTGATAATACCAGGCCACAGCAGTCTGCATATCTTGGCTGATTAACAAAAATAGGGGATCCCCTCGAAAAAAATTGGCGTGGGGTCCCCCCTATTTTTGTTAACCAGCCAGATGAAGCAGACCGCTGAGGCCTGGATTTTCAGGCTGTTAAGGAGCCAAGATCCATGGACCTTGCCAGCCTGATAATACCAGGCCACAGCAGTCTGCATATCTTGGCTGATTAACAAAAATAGGGGATCCCCTCGAAAAAAATTGGCGTGGGGTCCCCCCTATTTTTGTTAACCAGCCAGATGAAGCAGACCGCTGAGGCCTGGTTTTTCAGGCTGGTAAGGATCCAATATCCATGGACCTTGCAGCCTGATAATACCAGGCCACAGCAGTCTGCTTAGCTTGGCTGGTTAACAAAAATAGGGGATCCCCTCGAAAAAAAAACGGCGTGGGGATCCCCCCTATTTTTGTTAACCAGCCAAGTAAAATGCAGACTGCTGCGGCCTGGTATTAAAAGACTGTCAAGGCCCATGGATTTTGGCCCTCAACAGCCTGATAATACCAGGCTACAGCAGCCCCACATTTGGCGCATCAAAAGATGTGCCAATTGTGGCACTTTACCCGGCTCTTCCCACTTGCCCTGTAGCGGTGGCAAGCGGGGTAATAAGGGGTTATTGTCACCGTTGATTGCACGGTGACAATAAGCCCGGTTAATAATGGAGAGGTGTCAATAAGACACCGATCCATTATTAATCCCAAAGTTATTAAATGTATAAAAAAAAGACACAGCAAGAAAAAAGTATTTAATGAAATAAAAGAGACAACACAGTTTTCATTTCTTTTATTGTACTCTCATTCCTGCGACGCCATCGATCTCCTGTAAAAAAAGAAAAAAAACAAACCAACAGTATACCACCTGTCCGACGCAGTCCATAACGATAGTCCCACGACGATCCAGCTCTGCTACATCGCAATGACAGGCAGAGCCTGTCATTGCAACGCAGCACAGCTGATTACCTGCTTTCCCGGCGGTGACGTCATCGGACTGACTGCTTTACGGCCGGGATTACCCAGCAGTCACTGCAGTTATCGCGAGAAACTGCATGTGACCGCCGGGGAAAGAAGATGGCGGCCATGAAGCAGTCCGGGATGTGACCGCCGGAGATCTTCTGCCAGGTAAGTGCCGCTGACTCCTGACAGACCCGACCGACGGACACTGACAGTGACAGTGACAATCCCGATTCCGGTATCCGATAAGACGAAAATATCGGAACTCGGAATCGGAATTCCGATACAGCTAATATCGGCCGATACCCGATATTTGCAGTATCGGAATGCTCAACACTAATTGCTACCTATCTTGCAGGGTTGCCGGTTGTGGAACATTACGATCCCCATGCCAGATTTATTTTTGGGGGATCGAGCTAAATTTCTGAATTTCAAAAATAACTGTAAGTTGTTTTTTTCCTTAAAACCTAAGTCCTCAGGGAACGCAGTACAGCAGGTTCAAATTGTCATCTCTCTCCTGCGCGGCGACCCTCAGGCTGGCTTTTTTCCCTGACACCTGGGGACCCTGTCTTGAGTAATGTCGATGCATTTTGTCTGGCTCTGGGGTTATTGTACGATGAACCTAATGTCACTGATCAAGCTGAAAAAACCTTGTTGACATTAAATCAGGGGCTTGAGGACGCTGAGTTATACTGTCAGAAATTTCGTAAGTGGGCAGTCCTGACCAAATGGAATGATGATGCTTTGGCAGTAGTGTTGAGCGATACAATACCGCAAGTATCGGGTATCGGCCGATATTAGCTCTATCGGACTTTCGATACTTAGTTCCGATATTTTCGTCTTATCGGATACCGGAATCGGAATTGTCACTGTCACTGTCAGTGTCCGTCGGTCGGGTCTGTCAGGAGTCAGCGGCACTTACCTGGCAGAAGATCTCCGGCGGTCACGGGCTGGACTGCTTGATGGCCGCCATCAACTTTCCCCGGCGGTCACATGCAGTTTCTCGCGATAACTGCAGTGACTGCTGGGTAATCCCGGCCGTAAAGCAGTCAGTCCGATGACGTCACCGCCGGGGAAGCAGGTAATCAGCTGTGCTGCGTCGAGATGACAGGCTCTGCCTGTCATTGCGATGTAGCAGAGCTGGATCGTCGTGGGACTGTCGTTACTATGGACTGCGTCGGACAGGTGGTATACTGTTGGTTTTTTTTTTTTCTTTTTTTACAGGAGATCGATGGCGTCGCAGGAATGAGTGTATAATAAAATTAATGAAAACTGTGTTGTCTCTTTTATTTCATTAAAATACTTTTTTCTTGCTGTGTCTTTTTTTTATACATTTAAAAACTTTGGGATTAATAATGGATCGGTGTCTTATTGACACCTCTCCATTATTAACCGGGCTTATTCTCACCGTGCAATCAACGGTGACATTAACCCCTTATTACCCCACTTGCCACCGCTACAGGGCAGTGGGAAGAGCCGGTAAAGTGCCACAATTGGCACATCTTTTGATGCGCCAAATGTGGGGCTGCTGTAGCCTGGTATTATTAGGCTGTTGAGGGCCAAAATCCATGGGCCTTGACAGTCTTTTAATACCAGGCCGCAGCAGTCTGCATTTTACTTGGCTGGTTAACAAAAATAGGGGACCCCTACGCCGTTTTTTTTTTGAGGGGATCCCCTATTTTTGTTAACCAGCCAAGCTAAGCAGACTGCTGTGGCCTGGTATTATCAGGCTGGCAAGGTCCATGGATATTGGTTCCTTACCAGCCTGAAAAACCAGGCCTCAGCAGTCTGCTTCATCTGGCTGGTTAACAAAAATAGGGGGGACCCCACGCCAAATTTTTTTCGAGGGGATCCCCTATTTTTGTTAACCAGCCAAGATATGCAGACTGCTGTGGCCTGGTATTATCAGGCTGGCAAGCAGGGTCGAACTGAGGCACCGGGACACCGGAGAAACCTACGGTGGGCCCCAGCTCCTGCGTGGTGGGCCCTGATTTGAAAGGATAGGTCACGGGGCAGAGGGGGCGGTGGCCCCAGGGCCCGCGCTCTGAGGGGGCCCACCCGGAGCTACGATACAGTTACATTCTGCGGCAGAGCAGGGAGAATCGCTCTCCCTGCTCTGCCGCCCGGAAGCTATGCGGCCTGAACAGGTGTTGGGGGGGCCCGGTGCCAGCAGTGGGCCCCCCACCCGTCATCGGAGGGTCAGCTCTATCGGCATCCAGCCGATAAAGCTGACCGCATGGAGAGAGAATGAGCGAGCGCTCCTTCTCTCCCATAATCCCCCTCTCAGCGTATGACAGTGGGCGCAATAACATCACCTGCCGGCGCCCGCTGTCAGACGCTGAGAGGGAGAACAGTGAGCAGCACAGGAGCCGGGAGGTGAGTTTTTTTTTTATTTTTTTTTTAATGGGGGTGCAGTCAAGTCCTGGCTGGAGAAGTCGTCATGTCGGTGTGGGCCAGATGGAAAAGACATGAAAAGTGAACAATTCCATTAGAAAGAACATCAGCGGTAAGTCATTATCTGTACCTGTGCTGTAATCTATTATATGTTCTGTAGGACTGGTATTATTTAACACAGACCATATGGTGGTAATATCAATATTGGTCTTTTTATATATAGATTATTTTGGCAAACAGTCATTTGCTGAGGTTCTCTGATAATGGGCCCACTCAGAAGTTTTGCCCCCACTAAACCAAAACCCTAGTTACGCCTATGGCTCTCTCTCTCTAGTCTTTCTTTCTCGCTCTCTGTTCTTTCCTTCTCGCTCTCTGTTCTTTTTTCTCTCTGTTCTTTCTTTTTCTCTTTTCTTTCTTTCCTCTCTTTCTTTCTCTGTTTGTTCTTTCTCTCTCGCTGCTCTTTCTTTCTTTTCCTCAGTACCAGCCACTGTGCCCTCATTACCAGTCAGTGTGATCAGCAGTGCTAAATGGTTACGCTTGGGGCGAGGATATGGGTGTGATTAGCTGTGAAATGGGTGTTGTCGGGGCGTGGCCTAAAATTTTCAGCGGCGCGCAACACGCGCCGCAGCCTTTAATCCTCTTTCCTGTCTTCCAAATTTGGGAGGTATGCTGTATGAACTCCCTACAACTTCTGGCCTTTGCTCCTGATGAGCGCGACGGATGGTCTCGTGAGGGATCTCCTCCCACACCTGGACTAAAGCATCCACCAACTCCTGGACAGTCTGTGGCGCAACGTGGCATGGCCTAAAATTTTCTGCAGCATGCACAGCGTGCCACAGCCTTTGTCCCTCTTTCCCTTATTCAAAGGTTGGAAGTATGATGTTGGGCCGCAAGAATATATTTTCTCTGGTGGGCCCAAGGTACTCCAGTCCGACGCTGCTGGCAAGGTCCATGTATGTTGGCTCCTTAACAGCCTTAAATACCATGCCTCAGCAGCAGGGGCGTACATATAAAGCATGGGGCCCCATAGCAAAAGTCTGAATGTTCCCCACCCCCCCAAAAAAAAACCCAGAGGCATTGTAAATGTAAAGTGCCAGCACAGTGAGGGAAGTTGAGTCGCACAGAGACAGGGGTTTTGGGGGTACTCGGCACCGATCACGTCGACTTCTATGGGGGATGTCACGAGTAGCACAGCTCGGTCCGTGACCTGGGCGATCACTGAAATGTGGGATATTTCCAGGGGATGATAGAATGTTCGTGTAGTTTGTCGTGACGCCACCTGTAGTACCTGGTCAGGGTGTCCAGCGCTGCTGTGCAGGTCCTCTGGAAGGGATGGTGTAGTGCAGGTAGGTGAAAAGTCTTCTACAGGTAACACGCTATCCTTCCAGGGCAGATAGATGTGAGATAGAGCAATGGTGCAAAGTGATGTAGCAGAGTGGACTATGAGACGTAGTAAGAAAGCAGGAAACACTTCAAGTTAAACGTTGCATAATATAAATTTTTAATAATAACATTACAAAAGTGCAAATAGCATTAGTGCCGAAGTTCGTGGAGACTTCTTAGGACTACCCCCACCGGGGTAACTTCACAGTGTCCTTTACTTGTGCTTGTGGAGGACCCACTCCAAACCTCCAACTGTGGTCTTGGGTGGGCGCAAGACTTTCCTTGAGCAGAACTCACTTTCGGCCACACCAAACGGGTTTTTAGTTTCTGAGGTAGTTGAAAATAGTGCACAGTTAAGTTTTTTGTAAAACCAAGATGGAGCACCGAAGTGCCAACTATTTACAGAAAAGTTTGTGAGCCAGTACAGTTCATGGCTTCAAAGTTCAACATTTTGATTACAGTGAAACACCATTACCCAACCTGGGTATATAAAGGCAACAATAAACTTGTTCTTCTGAACATTCACCCGTCCGGGTACATCAAACCATTACCCAACCTGGGTATATTAAGGCAACAATAAACTTCTTTTTATGAACATTCACCCGTCCGGGTACATCAATAATTTAACTATTTACATAAAGAGACCCTGTCCGGGTTATTTAGACTTATTTGGCTGGCCTCTTACAGGTACCACCTGGTACTCTTCTGGAGCTTGCCAAACATCCGTGACAGGAGGGTCCACCCAGACCTGATGACGTCGTGTGGCCTGTACAGTGACGTCGTGACCCGCTATCTGGGTCTGTGTGGCCACCTCTTTCGTCTCCCTCGGGTCTGGACCCCTATGTCCCGGACTGAACGAACCCCAGGGGGCCTAACAGGCGCCGGGTACGGGCCAGCTATCATTATCATGTCCATAGCTGGGGCTGCTGAGGAGACCACTGAGGGAGGCTGGGGAGATTTACGGCGTGGGGTGGGCACTTGTGCAGAGGCCTGGTTGGGGGAGGCTGAAGGCTCGTAGGGTCTGTCAGTTTCCTGACACTCTGGGGAGTAGGGGTCGCACCTGGTAACATTTAGGGCGTACCATCCATTGTAACCCCAGTGTCGGGTGTAAGTCACCAAGTCTCCTGGCAACAGGTCCCTCCCCGGGTGTCCTTCTGGGAGGTGAGCCTCCACGTCCCGCCGGGTTACATAAACTTCTAAATAAAGTCCAGGCTCCTGGATGAAGCCCCAACCACCTTTTAACTTAAAGTTCCGTACTGCACCCTTACGCCGCGGCTCCCTCACCGTACTTTTATCCTTTCTCATACGTGCCTTCTCTGCCAGGTCCTTCTCCAGGTGACGTTGCCGAAGCTTTTGGGATTCTCGCTGCTCCCTTTGTCGCTCTGCTTCCGCTCCCGACGTCTCCACTCTTCCTCCTGACGCCAGGTTGTAATTTCCTCCACCAGAGCTCCATGTCTCCACCATCAAACGCCAGCTTATGATGTCCGGTTTGCGGCAGCTCTCCTGGCGCCCGCCAGTCCTGGCGGCGCTCACCTGTGGTGGAAGCAGCCGGCTCTGGAACAGATGACGGTCGGGGCTCCGGTACAGGCAGGTAGAGCTCTGGTGCCTGCGCGGCCTCCTCCATGAGGACGGGTGTCGCTTCTTCTGCCTCAGCGACGGGGGCAGACAGCGGGATCTGGGGTGCTGGTGCGGCGTTTTTCATGCCAGGAGAACGGGATTGCCCCCCTCTCAACATGAGATACTGTCAACTGGTTCAGATTGCAAGGGCTGGGATGCCCGCACGGCCTCCTCTACTGGAACGGGTGCCTCCACTGAGATACTGTCAACCGGTTCAGATTGCAAGGGCTGGGATGCCCGCACGGCCTCCTCTACTGGAACGGGTGCCTCACCTTCCGGTACAGACACTTCAGGGGGTAAGAGGGATTGGCGCCGCTCCAATTGTAGTTTTAGGGCCCGCCAGCTCGCTTCCATCCTGGCGACCTCCTCCCGGTGCCGAGCCAGGTCTCTCAGGGTATCCTCCGCTTCTTCCAGCTAGGAGGGTTTCCAGGCCGGGTGCCAAACGGTGGCTCCGTGGCGATCGGGTCGCTTCCGTGGAGGGAGAGCTCTGACTCCTCCATCCCTTCCCACTTCTGCTCATGTCCGTTCGCCATCTCTGCCAAGTCACATGTGTCATTAGCATCAGGAGAGGCGCCATCTTTTGTAGGGAGGCGGGACCTTCGCTTCGTTTCCGCCCACTGAGGAGGATGAGGAGGCGGAACTCCAGAGCTGTGGGGCACGATCTTACATTGCAGTAACATTTAGAGTGTGCGGACATCGTTTTCGCGCCACGGAGTGAGTGTACGCCCACGAGAGCACGCCCTTATTCTTCACCTGTGCCTCGTGGCGCAGATATGACGGAAAAATGGCAAATACAGTCTATGATGATTTTTGCAATTCTCAAGCAAAAAAACAGTTCAATTAAGGCACACAGGACTCGCTTATAGCGAGCTTCTGAATCCTGTTCGTGACGCCAAAGTTGAGTCGCACAGAGCCACAGGTTTTGGGGGTACTCGGCACCAAGCCCGCCGACTTCTATGGGGGATGTGACGGGTAGCACAGCTATGTCCGTGCCCTGGTCGCTCACTGGAATGTGGGATGTTTCCAGGGGATGATAGAATGTTTGTGTAGTTTGTCGTGACGCCACCTGTAGTACCTGGTCAGGGTGACCAGCGCTGCTGTGCATATCTCTGGCAGGGATGGTGTAGTGCAGTTAGGTGATAAGTCTTGTACAGGTAAAGGGTATGCCACACTAAACAACATCGCTAATGGGATCGCTAAAAAACGTCACTATTTAGCGATCCCGTTAGCGATGTTGTAGTGTGCGGCAGCTGCCAGCGACGAGCTTTCTGCTGTGATCTCGCTCGTCGCTGGAATCGCTCCGGACCCTATTTCATCGTCGGTGCTCCCGCTGGGTAAGTATATATCGCTGTGTGGCAACTTTTCTTAGCGATTTAGCGGTACTTTTGTACCGCTAAAGTCGTTAAGGAGATCGCTAACCGCGATAGCGTCCTTAACGATATCGCTAAGTTAAGCCGCACTCAGCGATATACAAACAATCCCGCTAGCGATCTCATTAGTATGCGATCTAACGAGATCGCTAGCGGGATTGTGTAGTGTGGCAGTACCTTTAGAGGTATCCTTCCAGGGCAGATAGATGTGAGATAGAGCAATGGTGCAGAGTGATGTAGCAGAGTGGAGTATGCGACGTAGTAAGAAAGCAGGAAAGGAAACAATTCTTACTACAAAGACATGCAGCATAAGGCTGCCTCAACCCCTCCCATCCAACTAGCTACACCCTGTTCTAACCAGCCTGAGCTAGACCATCCCATTGGGTCCGCCTACACTCAGCTGGCATAGTGTACTGTTGAATGCAGTGGTTGGAGTCAATGGGGTGTTTCCTCCTTACCTGAGAGTAAGTTGTCACACCGCTGGGTGCGATGCAACATCTCTGTGGGACTGGACCCTCGGGTGCTTCTGTCTTTTCACAAATGCCGGCTTTACCCGGCAATTGAATCAGAGGCTATTTTACTATGTAGAAGTGAATAATAAATATAATATTATATGTAGTATATATATATATATATATATATATATATATGTATTCTAAGTGTGTATATTTTGTGTTTACAAGGAAAGAAAGTGTTTTTTTAGTTGCAATATTTTGTTCCCATAGACTTACATGGGACTTCCGGTATCGGAATCGGATATCGCCGATATTTAGTGATATCGGCGATACCATTCCGATCCATATTTTTAGATATCGAGCAGTATCGCTCAACACTATTTGGCAGCCCTTTTTCGGAAGGGTCTGTCAGAGAATGTAAAAGATGTTGTGGTGGGTTTCCCTGCTCCCTCTGGTCTCAATGATTCTATGTCATTGGCGATTCAAATTGACAGGCGTTTGCGTGAGCGTAGAGGTATGCGTGGAATGGTGTTGCCTTGTGGACCAGCTTCTGAGCCCATGCAGTGTGATGGAGTGGATTCTGGGGCACAGCGTCATGAGTTTCGAAAACGCAATGGGTTATGTTTCTACAGTGGTGACGCCTCTCATGCTATTTCAGTCTGCCCTAAGCGGGGAAGACGTTTTGCACGCTCAGTTGTCTTGGGTAGTGTTCAGACTAAATTTCTGTTGACTTTACCCTGATTTGCTCCCTGTCCATATTTTCTGCTCAGGCTTTTGTTGATTCGGGAGCAGCTATTAACCTGATGGATTTTGATTTTGCTAAACGTTGTGGGTTTCCCTTGATACCCCTACGGAAGTCTATTCCCCTACTGGGGATTGATTCTACCCCTTTGGCTGAGAATAAACTCCAGTTCTCTACTCAGGTGATAATGAGGGTTGAACCTGATCATCAGGAGAGTTGCAAATTTTTGGTGCTGTATAATCTGCATGACATTATTGTACTAGGTTTCCCTTGGTTACAGTCTCATAATCCTGTTTTGGATTGGAAATCTGTGTCTGTAACCAGTTGGGGCTGCCAATGTGTTAATGCCAACACTCCTGTTTTTTCTGCCTCTCCCCAGGCTCAGGATGTTCCTGACTTTTTGACTGATTTTTCTGATGTGTTTAGCGAAAGTAAATCTGCATCCTTGCCCCCCCATAGGAGCTATGACTGCGCTATTGAATTAGTGCCTGGTAGTAAATTCCCTAAAGGTCGCCTTTTTAACTTGTCTGTACCTGAACATGACGCTATGCGGTCTTATATCAAGGAGTCATTGGAGAAGGGTCATATCAGACCATCCTCTTCACCCTTGGGTGCCGGTTTTTTCTTTGTGGCCAAAAAGGATGGTTCATTAAGGCCGTGTATTGATTATCGTCTCTTGAACGATATCACTGTGAAATATCAATATCCGTTACCCTTGATTTCTGACCTGTTTTCCAGGGTGAAAAGTGCTACTTGGTTTACCAAGCTTGACCTCAGGTGGGCGTATAACCTTATTCGCATTAAGCACGGGGATGAATGGAAGACGGCATTCAATACCCCAGAGGGGCATTTTGAGTACCTAGTGATGCCCTTTGGGCTCACTAATGCTCCTTCTGTCTTTCAGTCCTTCATGAATGACATTTTCAGGGATTTTGTGGATAAATTTCTGATTGTTTATTTGGATGATATCTTGATTTTTTCCAATGACTGGGACTCTCATGTGAAACATGTTCGGACTGTGTTCCAGATTTTGAGAGAGAATGCTCTGTATGTGAAGGGATCAAAGTGTCTTTTTGGCGTACAGAGGATCTCATTTCTGGGATTCATTTTGTCCCCATCTGTTATTGAAATGGAACCGGTCAAGGTTCAGGCCATCTGTGATTGGGTCCAACCTACTTCATTAAAGGCTCTTCAGAGATTCTTGGGTTTTGCCAATTTTTATCATAAATTTATTGGTAATTTCTCTGTTATTGTTAAACCATTGACTGATTTGACAAAAAAGGGTTCTGATGTGGTGAATTGGCCTCCTGAGGCAGTCTCTGCGTTTCAGGAACTTAAGCAGAGATTCACTTCTGCTCCTGTTCTATGGCAGCCTGATGTTTCTCTGCCATTTCAGGTGGAGGTTGATGCCTCTGAAATTGGGGCAGGTGCCGTTTTGTCCCAAAGAGATCCAGAGACCTCTAAAAGTAACCCTTGTGCCTTTTTCTCTCGAAAATTTTCTCCAACTGAACGTAATTATGACGTGGGTAATCGGGAGTTATTGGCCATTAAGTTGGCTTTTGAAGAGTGGAGACATTGGCTGGAGGGAGCCAAACATCAGGTGGTGGTCCTCACGGACCATAAGAATCTGGTTTATCTGGAATCAGCCAAGCGACTTAATCCTAGACAGGCCAGGTGGGTCTTGTTTTTCACACGTTTTAATTTTGTGGTTTCCTTTCTTCCTGGCACTAAGAATGTTAAGGCGGCTGCCCTCTCGAGGAGTTTCCTAGCGGACTCTCCTGAGTTATCTGATCCTGCTGTTATTTTGAAAGAGGGTGTAGTTCTTTCCGCCATCTCGCCCAATTTGAGACTGGCTCTGGAAGGGTGTCAGGAGGATAAACTCGAGCGCTGCCCTATTGGGAAATTGTTTATCCCAGACCGGTGGAAAAAGTGTGATGTCTGAGATTCATTGTTCCGCGTTGGCCGGTCATCCCGGAATTTTTGGTACCAGAGACTTGGTTAGTCGGTCCTTTTGGTGGCCTACTTTGTCTCGTGACGTCAGGGAATTTGTGCAGTCCTGCGGGACTTGCTCTCGCTCCAAGCCTTGCTCTCGCTCTAGTGGTTTGTTGATGCCATTGCCTGTGCCCAAGAGACCATGGACCCATATCTCTATGGATTTCATTTCCGACCTCCCTGTTTCTCAGAGAATGACCGTTATTTGGGTGATTTGTGATAGGTTTTCCAAAATGATACATCTTGTGCCATTACCTAAGTTGCCTTCCTCCTCTGAATTGGTGCCTTTGTTCCTTCAGCACGTGGTTCGGTTACACGGCATTCCTGAGAACATTGTGTCTGACAGAGGAGTCCAGTTTGTTTCCAGATTTTGGAGGACTTTTTGTTCTAAACTTGGTGTTCAATTGTCTTTCTCCTCGGCTTTTCATCCTCAGACCAATGGACAAACTGAGAGAACAAACCAGACATTGGAGACCTATCTGAGATGCTTTGTGTCTGCTGATCAGGATGACTGGGTCTCTTTTTTGCCTTTGGCTGAGTTTGCTCTTAATAATAGGGCTAGCTCTGCCACTTTGATGTCTCCATTTTTCTGCAATTTTGGGTTTCACCCTCAATTTTCTTCGGGACAGACGGTGGCTTCTGTCTGTCCGGGTGTTGACTCTGTTGTGGAGCGAATGCAGCAGATTTGGGACCAGGTAGTGGAGAGGTTGTCCCTCTCTCAGGAAAGGGCCCAGCGGTTTGCCAACCGGCATAGGACTGATGGTCCTCGGTTTGAAGTGGGGGACTTGGTCTGGTTGTCCTCAAGAAATATCCTATGAGAGTTGCATCTCCTAAGTTTAAGCCTAGATTCATTGGACCTTGTAAGATCATGGAGATTCTTAATCCTGTTTCCTTTCGTTTACTTCTTCCAGGGACATTTAAGATCCATAACGTGTTCCACAAGTCCTTATTGAAGAGGTTTGTTGAGCCAGTGGCTCCTATGGCTGCGCCTCCTGACCCTGTTTTGGTTGAGGGCAATCTGGAGTATGTGGTTGAGAAAATATTGGATTCTCGTTTTTCTAGACGGAAACTCCAGTATTTGGTTAAGTGGAGAGGTTATGGTCAGGAGGACAATTCTTGGGTGCTTGCTTCGGACATCCATGCTAGGAGACTGATTCGTGCGTATCACAGAGCTCATCCTGACCGACCTGGTTGCCCAAGTGAGGGTTCGGTGACCCCTCCTCAAGGGGGGGGCACTGTTGTGAATGTGTTGGAGATGAGTTCTGAGCAGAAGCTCCCTCTGGTGGTTGCAGACAGTGCTGAACCATTTAGTGAAGATTGGCAATCAGGAGTTACAGACTGGTCCTATATAAGGGAGGTTCCCTCCCATCAGGGTTGCCGGTGATCAATTGTTCTTGTCTAACTGCTGTTGTTCCTGGTTCACTTGGAAGCCTGCTGAGTCTTGCCCCTTCTCTGCTCTCAGATAAGATATTTTCTGTTTTTATTTCTGTGCTTGCTTTTTGCATTTTTTCCTGCACTCTTGTGGAGGTCAGCCAGGTCCCCTCCGGGGGCTTGTGCTCCTCTCAGTTTGTCTGAGCCTCTGTTATTTGTTCATTTGCCTTTTCCAGTTTTTTCAGTGGCTGCGGCTTGGTTTTATTACACCAGAGAACTAATTTAGGTGGTAGAGGTCGTGTGATCTCAGGTGTTTTTGTAATTAGTAGAGTTGGTACTTTTTAGGGTTTTTTGGGATAGCAGTAAGTGTCCTTCCTATCCTTTTCTGTCTAGGAAGTTTGGGCCCCAACGTTTGCTCATACTATTTTCTGTCTGTGTTTGTATTTCCTCTTGTCTAACCGCCATTACATGTTTGGGGGCTTCCTTTGTTCTTTGGGGATCTGCTCCGGGGCAGATAGTTTTCCTCTTTCTATCTTTAGGTGTAGCTAGCTTCTCAGGCTGTGACGAGGCGTCTAGGACCAACGTAGGTACGCTCCACGGCTGTCTTTAATTGTGGTGGTTAGTCAGGGTACTGCAATCCAGTAGATTCCAACCTCTCTGGTGTATTGCCGTTTTTGCCTGCTCTCCTCAGCTACCAAAACATAACACTGGACGTTCAGCAGCTGCAAATGGAGGAATTGGAGAAGTCGGAGGAAGAGGAGGACAAAGCGAGCCATTTTGCTGGCAACATTTGTGTCATCAGGGGAAAGTGGTACAAAATCCAGGCGTGGTTCATTTTAATGAAGGTGAGATCACCAACATTTTTGGTCGACAGCTGCGTCTTTCTTTTTGTCAGGATTGATCCAGCAGCACTGAAGACTAGAGTTGAGCGATACTTTCCGATATCCAAAAGTATCGGAATCGGAATGGTATCGCCGATACCATTAAAATATCGGCGATACCGATACCGATACCGGAAGTCCCATGTAAGTCTATGGGAACAAAATATCGTAACTAAAAAAACCCCATTCTTTCCTTGTAAACACTAAATATACACACATAGAATACATATATATATATATATATCATGTCATTGTGACATATATATATACATATATGTATAGTTTATACACTTCTACATAGTAAAATATCCTCTGATTCAATTGCCGGGTAAAGCCGGCTTCTGTGAAAAGACAGAAGCGCCCGACATGAAATGACACTTGGTGTACATAGGGTTAACCATGTCTTTTCATGTCGTTTGCTATCTGATTTGCACAAACAATTAAATCAGTCTATGTGTGCAAAATTTCACACCTGTAGGGGTTAATTAAAGGTGTAAATTCGTTGTAAAAAAAACGGACTTTTTTGCTACGAATTTACACCTTTAATTAACCCCTACAGGTGTGAAATTTTGCACACATAGACTGATGTAATTGTTTGTTCAAATCAGATAGCAAAGGACATGGTTTTAACCCTATGTCACCAAGTGTCATTTCATGTCGGGTTCTGCATTTTCACAAAAGCCGGCAATTGAATTAGCGGCTATTATACTATGTAGAAGTGTATGAACTACAAATATAAATATATATATATATGTGTCACAAATTCAATGACATGTATATATATATATAAATGAGGTGTAAAATTGCTGAAAAAAAATGCGTGGGCTCCCGCCCTATTTTCGCAACCAGACAGAGAAAGCCAGTGAGTGGGGCAGATAATAATAGCCCAGAGAGGGACCATTATTTTTGCCCCCCCCCCTGGCTACTAACATCTGCCCCCAGACACCCCAGGAAAGACAAATCTATAATTAGATTCGCCCTTTCTGGCACTTTGCCCGTCTATTCCCATTGCCCTGTAGCGGTGGCGAATGGGTTAATATGGGGTTAAAGCCACCTTGCTATTGAAAGGTGACCTTAAGCCAGGTTAATAATTGAGAGCTGTCAATTAGACAACTATCAATTATTAATCCTATTGCATGAAATAAAAATAAAACACACACACTTTAATTAAAAATCATTTTAATGAAATAAAGACACATGTTTTTGACCATCTTTTATTTTACTGCAAAAACCATTTCCTGTAATAAAAATAAAATAAAAAAGCTAAATTATTCTTACCTATCCCATGCACAGTCAGGTCCCACGGTGTAATCCTTCAGAAAGGGTTAATGTTTACTGCAGGGACCGCAGCTATTGCTGCAGCCTCACAGTAAACCCCCAAATGAATGAGTTCCTCTCCTGGCTGACAGGAGAGTAAAGGCTGGGTGTCACATAACGATACACCAGCGATCCCGACAACGATATGCACTTGTCAGGATCGCTGGTGTATCGCTACATGATCGCTGCTGAGCTGCCAAACAGGCAGCTCAGGCAGCGATCTGGGACAGCGACACTGCGGGTAACATCGCTTAAGGGCCCGTCTCACATAGCGATATCGCTACCGAGATCGCTGCTGAGTCACTAGTTTTGTGACGTAGCAGCGAGCTCACCAGCGATATCGCTGTGTGTGACATTCAGCGACGATCAGCCCCCCTGCCGGGTATCGCTGATCGTCGCAGAAATGTCAGGACCTTTTTT
>JARQOD010002627.1:0-75124 GCA_033576555.1 Oophaga sylvatica | reverse complement strand
TTTAACGTCTGGTTCTTTTTCAGACCATTTTTTTTTTTTTTTTTTTTTTTTTCTTTCCCACGAAGAGGGAGATAGGGGCGACGGATCTATTGAAAGGGTCCGATCCCCCCAAACCATCAACGGGCGAGCCGTGGAGTAAAGCCTCCAACGTATCCTCTCCGCAACGTGGGACATAAATGCCGGACTCAGCCATGACACCTAAGGTATTGAACCCCTAGGTTGTACAGAGGCAGGGGTTAGTCCGTGCGGCCCCCACTGCACCCCCAATGCTAGACTGCGGTGCTGCAAGGTGGCGGACGGTCCCTCTCCTCATCCCTGAAGGGGTGATGGAGTTAGGGTGCCTGCACCGTCCCCCCTTTTTTTGCTGCAAGCCCCCCTCTAAAAGAGGGAGACGCTGGACTAATGTCTGGGAGAGCCGCAAGTCCACTGCAGCAAGGAAGACCCACCATTAGAGGTCATGGAGCTGGGCCTGCACCGTTCCCCATTTTTTTGGTAGAAGACTGCAAGCAGGGAACCCACCTTCAAAGCCCCGGAGAACAGTGTCGGACGTCAGGTAGCGTCTGGGCGGGGTCGAGATTCGGTGGGGCGGTCCGCGAGGCTGTCTGTGAAACCCCCGGAGAGCGCCATCCCCTCTCTGCGTGTGACGGTCCGCCGGGTTTTTATAGGCGGCGCCCCCCAAAAAATTCTAGCTCCCGCTTGGCCGGTGCTAGGCCGCGGGCTGAATTTAGTCCCCGGCTTCGGCCGGGAACCAGGCGCATGTCTAATTTTGCTCCCGGCGTCGGCCGGAAGATAGGCCGTGCTCCGCCCCCGGCAGCGTCACTTCCGGCGGGCCCCCCCCTGTTTTTTTTGGCGGCCACCGCCAAAAATTTTAGGCCGAGGCTTCGGCCGGCGCTGGGCCCGCGGACGGAAATTTAGTTCCCCGGCTTTGGCCGGAGACTAGGCCGCGGCCGGAAGTGGCGTCTCCGGCATCTGACGGCGCTAGGCCGCGCCTCTCGACCCCGGCCCCTGTGATCAGCTATATGAGCCACGCCTCCCTGACAGGGAGCGCTCTTTTTGAAAGTCTGGAGCCTTTGCTCTTTTCCTTTTGCGCTGTCAACGCTGCTTAAGGACGTCCGGGGATACAGGACTGGGGTAAGTGCTGCTACCTCCAGCCCGGCTCCACTTCGCTGCGCCCCGCTACCATACCTCCGCATCGTCACAGGGCTCTGAACAGATACAGTATGTCCAGAAGAACTAAGGCTCACACGGTGCTGTATACCGCATGCATTGCCTGTAAATCCCCTTTTCCGCATGCCCAGACTAATCGGGTCTGCGAAGCCTGTGACTCTGAACGGGCTCAGGAGCCCTCACCTATAGCCCAGCCCAGTGCGTCAGGTCCCCCGGAATGGGCCCTGTCTCTGTCTCAATCTGTGGCATCATTAACAAGAGCAATCGAGTCCCTTCAAGCTCCTGATAGGAGCAGGGACAGTGGTTCACCCGTCTTGGCGACGTCTCAGGAACCTCCGGCCTGCAGGGGCCGCGCTCTCACCAGGCAGACGCAGGGGAAGCGAACCCACACTGCGTCGCCTATGCCGTCCAGGGCTTCGGCATCCTTCAGCTCAGCTTCTCGCTCTCCCTCACCTTTAGAGGCAAGTGATCAATATTCGGATTCCGATACTGAAGGGTCCCTCAATTTGGAAGCTCCAGGTTGTCAGGAGACAATTGACAGTCTGATCGAAGCTGTCAATCAATCTCTGGGGGTAGACGATGAATCCACCTTGGCCTCTGGTCATAAGGTGTCTTTCAAACGAGCCAGACAGACCCATAAGGTTTTTGGTGCTCATCCTGAGTTTGAGGAGCTTGTGCAGCGCCACCGAGAAAAACCGGATAAGCGCTTTACAGGACAGAAGGCCCTCAATACCAGGTATCCTTTTGCTCCTGAACTTCTTAAGAAGTGGGCGGAATCCCCAGTGGTCGATCCTCCGGTGTCTCGCTTGGCATCTAAGACGCTTCTCTCCCTTCCTGATGGTTCCTCGATTAAGGATCCAACGGATCGTCTGATTGAAAGCCTGGCTCGCTCGGTGTTTGAAGCATCTGGGTCATCTCTCTCTCCTTCCTTTGCAGCGACTTGGGTTGCTAAGGCCATGATTTCCTGGTCGGAGTCTCTGAACAGAGCTCTTCACGGTGTAGAAGTGCCACCTGAGGTTTTGGAGATATCTAATCAGATGGCTCTCGCAGGTGATTTTTTGATCAACGCTTCTATGGATGCGGCAAATTGCGCAGCATTAGCTGCTGCTAATGCGATTGCCATTAGGAGATCCTTGTGGTTGAGGACTTGGCGAGCAGACTCGACTTCAAAGAAGTCACTTACGTCCTTGCCTTATCAAAGCGGTCGTTTATTTGGTGAAAAACTGGATCAGCTTATATCTGATGCGACAGGAGGGAAGAGTTCTTTTTTGCCTCAGCAGAAGGTCAAACAGCCCTTTCGCCGACAGCCCCAGCCTCGCTTTAGAGCCTTTCGCAACCCAGGTTGGGCTGCAACAGCCAGTTCCAGCGGCTCAGGTCGACCTAATCAGGCCAGAGATCGTCAGGCCTCTTACAAGACCAACCCGTTGGGAAGAATGCGGTCTCAACAACCGAAATCTAGAGGGTCTAGGCCCCAAAGATTTTCGGATAAATGACTGGAGGCAGAATCCGGTCGATTCATCCAGAGTAGGCGGCCGTCTACTCTGGTTTCGTCCCACTTGGCTATCAATTACTCAAGACTAATGGGTCAGAGAATTAGTCACCTCGGAGTACAAGATAGAATTTACCAGCCTTCCCTCAAATCGTTTCTTTCCCTCGCGCCTTCCCAAGGAGGAGTCTCGGGTTCTCGCCTTATTCAAGGCGGTCGAGTCTCTTCGACACAGCGGGGTTGTCGTACCTGTACCAGAGGTCGAAAGAGGTCGGGGGTTTTATTCCAATCTGTTCATTGTACCCAAAAAGGACGGTACCGTAAGGCCCATTCTGGATCTAAAAAGACTGAATCGGTTAGTCAAAATTCGACATTTTCGAATGGAGTCTCTCCGCTCGGTCATTGCTGCCATGGAAAAAGGGGAATTTCTAGCATCAATAGACATCCAGGATGCCTATCTTCACATCCCCATATTTCCCCTTATCAAAGGTTTCTTCGGTTTGCCATCGGCAAACTTCACTTTCAGTTCGCTGCCTTGCCATTCGGGCTAGCCACAGCTCCCAGAGTGTTCACAAAGGTCATGGCTATTGTTGTATCCATTCTACACTCCAGGGGGATAGTCATCTTGCCTTACCTAGACGACCTTCTCATCAAGGGTCCGTCTTTCCAAACATGCGAGGAAAGTGTCAGCATTACCCTAGACACTCTTGTTCGCCTGGGGTGGCTGGTGAATATGAAGAAGTCATCTCCTGTGCCATCTCGAAAGATCACCTTCTTAGGGATGGATTTCGACACCGCTCAAGGGTTGATAATCCTTCCTCAGGACAAGGCCTTAGTTCTCCGTCAAGAGGTACGGATCCTTCACAAACCGATTCCTCATACCATCCGGTTTTGCATGAGGGTCCTAGGAAGGATGGTGGCAACGATCGAGGCGATTCCATTTGCCCAGTTTCATCTTCGCCCCCTTCAGCATGCACTCTTGGCAGTATGGGACGGGAGCCTTTATTCCCTCAATCTTCGGTGCCGTCTGTCCCTGCAGGTCAGACAGACTCTTATGTGGTGGACGAGGAGTTCCACTCTTCAACAGGGCCGTTTGTTTCCTCCGAATATCTGGATGGTAGTCACAACGGATGCCAGCCTGCTCGGATGGGGAGCAGTGTTTCGTCACCACACAGCCCAGGGGACTTGGTCTCAGCAGGAGTCGATCCTCCCGATAAATATTTTAGAGATCCGAGCTATTCGGCTGGCTCTGAGGCATTTTCACCAGCATCTGGCGGGCCGCCCAGTCCGAATTCAGTCAGACAATGCCACGGCGGTGTGGCATACATAAACCATCAGGGAGGTACCCGCAGCCGGGCGGCTATGCACGAGGTAAAACAGATTCTGTCCTGGGCAGAGGTAAATCACTCCGTGATTTCAGCAGTCCACATTCCGGGCGAGGAAAACTGGGCAGCGGATTTTCTCAGCCGTCACGGCATAGCTTCAGGGGAATGGTCACTACATCCCGAGATTTTTCAGCAGATATGTCGACGCTGGGGAACCCCAGATGTGGACCTGATGGCTTCCAGGATGAATGCCAAGGTGCCCAACTTCGTCTCCCGGTACCGGGATCCGCAGGCAATTGCGGTGGACGCCCTGGTTCTACCGTGGAATCAATTCCATCTTCCATACTTATTTCCACCAATAGCTCTTCTCCCAAGGGTGATCAGAAAGATCAGGATAGAGGGGGTTCCAGCGATATTAATCGCTCCGGATTGGCCGCGTCGCTCTTGGTACGCGGAGCTGGTACAGTTGCTCGCCGACGCACCCTGGCGACTGCCAGAGCGCGCGGACCTTCTCTCCCAGGGCCCAGTTTACCACCAGAACTCAGCGGTCCTGTGTTTGACGGCCTGGCCGTTGAATCTTGGATCCTGACCAGGGCTGGATTCTCTAAAAAGGTCGCCGCGACGATGGCTAGCGCCCGAAAGCCCGTCTCGGCTCGCATCTACCACGGTACTTGGAAGATCTTTTTTGCTTGGTGCAGGGAACATGGTTGTTCCCCGCTTAGGTTGTCAATTCCAAACATTCGTCATTTCTCCAGGCAGGCCTAGATTCAGGTCTAGCGCCAAGTACGCTTAGACGGCAGATATCAGCCTTGTCTGTGCTTTTTCAGCGAAGGATCGCGTCTAATTTTCAGGTTAGGACCTTTATTCAGGGGGTTGTCCATATAGTTCCTCCCTACAAGACTCCTTTAGAGGTTTGGGACCTCAATCTAGTCCTGGGAGTTCTGCAAGAGTCTCCTTTTGAACCTTTGCAGGAGGTTTCTCTGTCGTTTCTTTCCTGGAAAGTGGTGTTTTTGGTAGCCATAACATCCATAAGGCGGGTTTTGGAGCTGGCTGCACTGTCTTGTCGAGCTCCGTACTTGCTTTTCCATCAGGATAAGGTGGTGCTCAAACCTACTCCACCTTTTTTGCCTAAAGTCGTGTCCTCATTTCATATTAATGAGGACATTGTTTTGCCCTCATTTTGCCCAGCTCCGACGCACCGAGTGGAGAAGGCTCTCCATACGCTGGATCTGGTGAGAGCACTCAGGAGATATGTATCTCGGACGGCGTCCTTTCGACAGACGGACACGCTGTTTGTCCTCCCTGAAGGTCGCAGGAAGGGACTCGCTGCCTCTAAATCAACCTTGGCTAGGTGGATTCGGTTAGCCATTCAGGAGGCTTACCGCATCAGAGGCGCGGTGGTTCCTGCAGGGATCAAGGCTCACTCCACCAGAGCGGTGGGTGCCTCCTGGGCCCTTCGGCATCAGGCTTCAGTGGAACAGGTTTGTAAAGCAGCAACCTGGTCCAGTCTGCATACCTTTTCCAAGCATTATAATGTCCATACCCAGGCTTCTGCGGATGCCAGTCTGGGTAGAAGGATTCTTCAGGGCGCGGTTGCGCACATATAAGCAATGCTTGATTATAAATTACACTGTGGAGTCGGTTTCCCACCCAAGGGACTGCTTTGGGACGTCCCACAGTCCTGTGTCCCCCAATGAGACGAAGGAGAAATACGGATTTTTGTGTTACTCACCGTAAAATCCTTTTCTCCGAGACGCTCATTGGGGACACAGCTCCCTCCCTATTAGCCGGATGGCTTCGATTTCTAAGTTAATTTTATTTGCTTGGGTCTATATCAGTAGATTTACTTCTGGATATATTGTACCTGTATTAACATTAATTTATTCTTTAGCCTCCTACTGCTTTTTGCACTAAACTGGGTTTGCCTGCGGCCAGTGCTGAGGTGTATACGGCGGAGGAGGAGCTAACCTTTTTTTATGTTTACTTAGTGTCAGCCTCCTAGCGGCAGTAGCATACACCCACAGTCCTGTGTCCCCCAATGATCGTCTCGGAGAAAAGGATTTTACGGTGAGTAACACAAAAATCCGTATGTCTCTATAGAATAGATCACTCTGTGTAATGACTATAGAATAGATCACTCTGTGTGTAATGTCTCTATAGAATAGATCACTCTGTGTGTAATGACTCTATAGAATAGATCACTCTGTGTGTAATGACTATAGAGTAGATTACTCTGTGTGTAATGACTATAGAATAGATCACTCTGTGTGTAATGACTATAGAGTAGATCACTCTGTGTGTAATGACTCTATAGAATAGATCACTCTGTGTGTAATGACTCTAGAATAGATCACTCTGTGTGTAATGTCTCTATAGAATAGATCACTCTGTGTGTAATGACTCTATAGAATAGATCACTCTGTGTGTAATGACTATAGAGTAGATTACTCTGTGTGTAATGACTATAGAATAGATCACTCTGTGTGTAATGACTCTATAGAATAGATCACTCTGTGTGTAATGACTCTATAGAATAGATCACTCTGTGTGTAATGTCTCTATAGAATAGATCACTATGTGTAATGTCTCTATAGAATAGATCACTCTGTGTGTAATGACTCTATAGAATAGATCACTCTGTGTGTAATGACTCTAGAATAGATCACTCTGTGTGTAATGTCTCTATAGAATAGATCACTGTGTGTAATGACTCTATAGAATAGATCACTCTGTGTGTAATGACTATAGAGTAGATACTCTGTGTGTAATGACTATAGAATAGATCACTCTGTGTGTAATGACTCTATAGAATAGATCACTCTGTGTGTAATGACTCTATAGAATAGATCACTCTGTGTGTAATGACTATAGAGTAGATTACTCTGTGTGTAATGACTATAGAATAGATCACTCTGTGTGTAATGACTATAGAGTAGATCACTCTGTGTGTAATGACTCTATAGAATAGATCACTCTGTGTGTAATGACTCTAGAATAGATCACTCTGTGTGTAATGTCTCTATAGAATAGATCACTCTGTGTGTAATGACTCTATAGAATAGATCACTCTGTGTGTAATGACTATAGAGTAGATTACTCTGTGTGTAATGACTATAGAATAGATCACTCTGTGTGTAATGACTCTATAGAATAGATCACTCTGTGTGTAATGACTCTATAGAATAGATCACTCTGTGTGTAATGTCTCTATAGAATAGATCACTCTGTGTGTAATGACTATAGAGTAGATTACTCTGTGTGTAATGACTCTAGAATAGATCACTCTGTGTGTAATGTCTCTATAGAATAGATCACTCTGTGTGTAATGACTCTATAGAATAGATCACTCTGTGTGTAATGACTATAGAGTAGATTACTCTGTGTGTAATGACTATAGAATAGATCACTCTGTGTGTAATGACTATAGAGTAGATCACTCTGTGTGTAATGACTCTATAGAATAGATCACTCTGTGTGTAATGACTATAGAGTAGATTACTCTGTGTGTAATGACTATAGAATAGATCACTCTGTGTGTAATGTCTCTATAGAATAGATCACTCTGTGTGTAATGACTCTATAGAATAGATCACTCTGTGTGTAATGACTATAGAGTAGATTACTCTGTGTGTAATGACTATAGAATAGATCACTCTGTGTGTAATGACTCTATAGAATAGATCACTCTGTGTGTAATGACTCTATAGAATAGATCACTCTGTGTGTAATGTCTCTATAGAATAGATCACTATGTGTAATGTCTCTATAGAATAGATCACTCTGTGTGTAATGACTCTATAGAATAGATCACTCTGTGTGTAATGACTCTAGAATAGATCACTCTGTGTGTAATGTCTCTATAGAATAGATCACTTGTGTAATGACTCTATAGAATAGATCACTCTGTGTGTAATGACTATAGAGTAGATTACTCTGTGTGTAATGACTATAGAATAGATCACTCTGTGTGTAATGACTCTATAGAATAGATCACTCTGTGTGTAATGACTCTATAGAATAGATCACTCTGTGTGTAATGACTATAGAGTAGATTACTCTGTGTGTAATGACTATAGAATAGATCACTCTGTGTGTAATGACTATAGAGTAGATCACTCTGTGTGTAATGACTCTATAGAATAGATCACTCTGTGTGTAATGACTCTAGAATAGATCACTCTGTGTGTAATGTCTCTATAGAATAGATCACTCTGTGTGTAATGACTCTATAGAATAGATCACTCTGTGTGTAATGACTATAGAGTAGATTACTCTGTGTGTAATGACTATAGAATAGATCACTCTGTGTGTAATGTCTCTATAGAATAGATCACTCTGTGTGTAATGACTCTATAGAATAGATCACTCTGTGTGTAATGACTATAGAGTAGATCACTCTGTGTGTAATGACTCTAGAATAGATCACCTCTGTGTGTAATGTCTCTATAGAATAGATCACTCTGTGTGTAATGACTCTATAGAATAGATCACTCTGTGTGTAATGACTATAGAGTAGATTACTCTGTGTGTAATGACTATAGAATAGATCACTCTGTGTGTAATGTCTCTATAGAATAGATCACTCGTGTTAGACTAAGAATAGATCACTCTGGTGTAATGACTCTATAGAATAGATCACTCTGTGTGTAATGACTCTATAGAATAGATCACTCTGTGTGTAATGACTATAGAATAGATCACTCTGTGTGTAATGACTATAGATAGATCACTCTGTGTGTAATGACTCTATAGAATAGATCACTCTGTGTGTAATGTCTCTATAGAATAGATCACTCTGTGTGTAATGACTATAGAATAGATCACTCTGTGTGTAATGACTCTATAGAATAGATCACTCTGTGTGTAATGACTCTATAGAATAGATCACTCTGTGTGTAATGACTCTATAGAATAGATCACTCTGTGTGTAATGACTATAAGATAGATTACTCTGTGTGTAATGACTATAGAATAGATCACTCTGTGTGTAATGTCTTATAGAATAGATCACTCTGTGTGTAATGACTCTATAGAATAGATCACTCTGTGTGTAATGACTCATAGTAGAATAGATCACTCTGTGTGTAATGACTATAGAATAGATCACTCTGTGTGTAATGTCTCTATAGAATAGATCACTCTGTGTGTAATGACTCTATAGAATAGATCACTCTGTGTGTAATGTCTCTATAAATAGATCACTCTGTGTGTAATGACTCTATAGAATAGATCACTCTGTTGTATGCTCTAATAGATCACTCTGTTGTAATGACTATAGATAGATACTCTGTGTGTAATGACTATAGAATAGATCACTGTGTGTAATGACTATAGAATAGATCACTCTGTGTGTAATGACTCTATAGAGTATAGGAGAGTCACTTTTTGATGATATTCTTATTTTGTGAGATGCACCTGTGTCTAGAGCTATCCTCTGTAGTCACACGGTCTGTATATATGTACGGTGAGGTCCACTACAGTTCATATATACAGTTGAAACCACAAGTTTCAGCAGCAGATGAAGGAAGAGAGCCACAGTCATTACTAGTGGGTAGGCGGAGCCCAGATAGGATTGACACCTCAGATTATAAAGAGTGTTGACCGGCCCCTCCAGCTCGGGCTCCTTCCTACTCCTGCTCTCAGTATAAAATTTGAGGTCCTAGAGGATAGTCGCTGCTGGAAGCAGCTCCTCAGAAAACTTTATTATTTTTATCGGACAAGAGACTTGGATCACCAGAAGTGGTCTAGAGGTCTCAGGGGTCTCAGCGCTGCTGGACCCCCACCTCTCCCTTGGCGGATCTGTATTACCCTATAAGGTGGTCCCTGCAGAACCCTGCCGGCCCGGGGGGATGAGGATGGCTTCCCTTGCGGGGTCGCAAACCGCGCTGCAGGGGTCACTGCGATCCCCGCCCTGGGGGAAGCAATGGGCATAGCGCCACAAACCCCTGGGGGTCCCTGTGGCGCTCGGCGGGGTGAGTACTCCACATTTTTATAATATGTGTGAGTGATTCAGCGACTGCTGCGGCAGACCGCTGTTACAGTGCATTTTGGTGACTGTTGTGTTTTTGTCTGCAGGTGGATGCCTGCAGGACGGGGAACCGGGACCGGAGAATGGAGGAGTCCTGCGCTTTTTTTTGAAGGCGGGGGGCGTGGCTTCACGTTTCCCGGGCAGGAAGCGCTCACTGAGTGTGAGATTCCTCTGCCTTTCTCTTCCGGCTGCCTCCTCAGTGCGGCGGCCATTACAGCGCTCCGGGCTCCTCACTCTCCGTTCCTCCCACACAAGAATAAGAAGACAGCACCGCGAAGCCCTGTGAGTCGCTTCTGCCTATCAGGGCAGAAGCTTAAAAACTCCTCTCCCCCGCAGCGCAGGACACTTTTCCTGGTCTGCACACTGAACGCCGCTAAGATCAGGATAGCGACGGCTGTTAAGTCGCATAAACTTTCATGAGATGCGAAAAATAGCGCAATATTTTAGCGATTTATCCGTTTAGTGTGGCATTCCTTGAGGACGGTTCTGTCTGCACCTCATAAGAGGCACCTGGGGTTCACACATCTGTCACATTAATACAGGTTGTGGAGAGCTTGTAACATTAACCCCTTATCAGGCGGTTAACCCTTAACGGTGGGACAGCTGGGGTAGCTCTCTCTTTAAGAGCTTAACCCTTCAGCGTTCGTTTTGTTTTCTTTTGGAAACCACACTGTTTCTAGTTAGGCTAAGTGCACACAATCAGGAATAATTCGTTTTTTTCGTGGTTTTTCCGCTATTTTCCGCGGTTAAACCGCGAAAAAAACGCAAGCATTAAGCATTCTATACTTGTTAATTGATTGCGCATGTTTTGTACACATGTTGCGGTATTTTCCGCGAAAAAAACGCTTCGCGGAAAATCTAGCAACATGTTCATTAATTTAGCGTAACCGCGGTGATTCCGCCGCCATAGGAATGCATTGAACCGCTTACTTTCCGCATGTGGCTATGCCCACTATGCGCAATGTAAGCGGTTCATGTGCGGATGGTACCCAGGGTCTGGAGCAGAGGAGACTCTCCTCCAGGCCCTGGGTACCATATCCCTGGTAAAACAATAATTAAAATAAAAAATAATGATATTCTCACCTTCCGGCGGCCCCCGCAGCCTTCCCGCCTTCAGCGACGCTCCCGGCAACTCCCGGTCCCAAGAGTCCTTTGCGAGAATCACCCAGATGGCATAGCGGTCTCGCGAGATGCTACGTCATCGGTGTGATTTGTCGCAATGCATCCTTGGGACCGGAGTTGCCGGGAGCGTCGCTGAGAGGCGGGAAGGCTGCGGGGGCCGCCGGAAGGTGAGAATATCATTATTTATTATTTTTTTTATTATTTTTACATTAGATCTTTTTACTATTGATGCGGCATAGGCGGCATCAATAGTAAAAAGTTGGTCACACGTGTCAAACACTATGTGTGACTCGTGTGACCAACCTGTCAATCAGTTTTCCAAGCGATGCTACAGATCGCTAGGAAAACGCTAGCATTCTGCAAGCTAATTACGCTTGCAAAACGCTATTATTCTGGCGGGAATCAGCATACAAAAAACATGCGTATTTCCTGCGGGAGAAGTGCGGGATTGCCGCGGAAATTTCCGCGGCAATTCCGCAACGTGTGAACTTAGCCTTACTGTCAGGTTTAACCTGCCATTGTTCTGGGTAAGACATGTCAGATCAGGACCCAGGTGCGGACCATCTCCCGGCTCCGCTACGAGATCGGTCTCGCTTATCTGACACACAGACCTCGACCGCGTCAAGCGCAGCGGTCGGAGGCCCCAGTGATGTAAAAATGGAGGCTCTCACTCGTTCGATTGATAGCCTGTCTAACCTTATAGGTTATTGGGTGTCAGCCGGACCCCCTCATGGCAGGAAGCGACACAGGCCGGTGACTTCTTTCCCATATAGCGACTCAGAGAGCTCTGATATGGAGGGTTCCCCTTTAAGTTCAGGGGGGATATCCGATTCGGATAAAGAGTATCGGCACAGGCAATCTGCCTCTTTTTCGGGCCGTGTAAAGCTTTTATTGAAGCTATGAGTGAGGCGTTACAGTTACAGGAGGAAGTAACTACTCGCCCTGGTAAGTCGGCCCGGATGTTTCAGGAGTCGCATAGGTCTTTCGACCTTACCATCCTGGATGATCTTAATCAAGCAGTGGAGAAGGAGCGTCTGTGTCCAGACAAACGTTTTCAGGGGACACGGCTTTTTGAGTCACTGTATCCGTGTGCTACGGAATTGATTGATAATTGGATTCCTTCTCCTGAAGTGGATGTCCCTTTATCTCAGCTTAGCAAGTCTTCTTTACTTCCTATTAAAGGGAAGGCGAGTCTGCAGGACCCGCTGGACAGAAAAACAGAGACGGCGGCAAAATCCATCTACGAGGCCGCGGGTCATGGTTTCAGAGCAGTGCCAGGCTCCATGTGTGCTTATAAAGCTTCCCTGGTCTGGTTGGACCGTTTGTGGAGGAAATGTGAACCTCAGGTACCCGAGGTGGACGGACTGTTCGAATTGTTGGAGAGTGCAATTCAATATGGCCATGATGCAGGCCTGGATGCTGCGTCACTGCTGTCCAGGACACAATCCTGGCGGTCACAGTCAGGAGGGCACTGTGGCTTGACAGTGGACCGGAGACGCGGTTTCCAAGCAAGGTTTGCTATCTTTAGCTTACAAGGGCGGTCAGCATTTGGGTCTGACCTCACGGAGCTGATTGCCATGGCAAAGGCAAAAGAAGCTGCTTTACCACAGCGAAGAACTGTGACTTCTACGTCGAGCAGGCCTGTTACCAGTAGTGGTCGACGGTCCTTTCGGTCCAGGGGACGGTTCGGTCAGCCCTCTTGGGGGTCGGGTCGTCCCTCTTTTTCGGGAAAAAAGACCGCTCAGAAATCCCGCACTTCCTGGAAACAAAGTTTCCGTCAAGACAAGAGGGAATCTGACAAAAAGCCCGCTAAGACAGATTGACGCCAGGGTCCCACTCGAGGGCTCTCGAGTGGGGGGTCGCCTGCTTCAATTCAAATTGACTTGGGTTTCCCGCGTCCCAGACACCTGGGTGACGCGGGTTGTGTCGGCAGGCTACTTCATAGAGTTTTCTTCTCGACCCCCGAACAGTTTTTGCCAATCTCGCATTCCGTCAGAGCCCGAGCTATGTGCCGCTCTACTGCGAGAAGTCGACTTTCTTCTGCAGAAGGGTGTGGTGGTACCGGTTCCACCAGAGGACAGGGGAAGAGGTTTTTATTCCAACCTCTTTGTGGTCCCCAAAAAGGAGGACAAATTTCGCCCTATCCTGGATCTCAAAAGATTGAATCAGCATGTCCACACCCGAAAGTTTCGCATGGAATCGCTTCGCTCCGTTGTGGCAGCCTTGTCGCAGAACGACTTTTTGGTGTCAATCGACATTCGCGACGCTTATTTGCACGTTCCAATCTGAAGGGCTCACCAACGTTACCTTCGTTTTGCCATAGGTCAGGACCATTACCAGTTTGTGGCCCTGCCATTCGGGTTGGCCTCAGCGCCCAGAGTTTTTACAAAAATTCTGGCTCCTCTCATGGCGATACTACGAAGACAGGGGGTCACGATTCTTCCCTACCTGGACGACCTTTTGATTGTGGCATCCTCAAAGGAGGAGGCGGTGACGGCTCGCAATCTATCCCTTCAGCTCCTGGAGGACTTCGGGTGGCTGGTCAATTGGGAGAAGTCGTCCCTGGAACCGTCACAATCAATTCTGTTTTTGGGGATGCATTTCGACACGGTACGAGCAGTGGTGTCCCTACCTCTAGACAAGCAAGCATGTCTCCTTCGACATGCACGGGTTATGAAGTCTTCAACAGCAATGTCCCTTCGAAGATGTATGCGCCTTCTGGGGTTGATGGTGGCTTCGATGGAGGCACTTCCGTTTGCCCAATTTCACTCCAGGGCTCTCCAAAGGTTCATTCTGAGCCGTTGGGATCGGTCGCAGGCCTCACTGGATTGCAGTGTTACCATCTCCCACAGGGTACGAGAGTCTCTAGGATGGTGGATACGTCCGAAAGAGTTATCACTGGGGAAGTCCTTCCTCCCTCCGAAGTGGTCGGTCATAACCACCGATGCCAGCCTGACAGGCTGGGGGGTGTCTGGAACAATCTCTGGACTCAGGGAGTGTGGTCGGCGGAAGAGTCTGTCTTGCCGATCAACATCCTCGAATTGAGGGCGATTTTCCTTTGCCTCCAACACTGGACGGTCCTTTTAAGCGGTCTGCCTGTCCTGGTGCAGACAGACAATGCGACGGCGGTCGCATATATCAATCACCAAGGCGGGACGAGGAGTTCCAGACTCATGGTGGAGGTATCTCGGATCCTGATATGGGCAGAATCCAGAGTTCCAGCCATCTCTGCTATCCACATTCCAGGAGTTCAGAATATCACGGCGGACTTTCTAAGTCGCGAGAAGATGGATCCCAGAGAATGGAGTCTTCATCCGGAAATTTTTGCACTGCTGTGCTCCCGTTGGGGAACTCCCCAAGTGGATCTGATGGCATCCAGATTCAATGCCAAGTTACCGACTTTCATGTCCAGGTACAAGGATCCGAAGGCTGTAGCGGTGGATGCTCTAGTGGCTCCGTTGGACCAATTCAAACTAATCTATGTGTTCCCGCCGATTTCTTTGCTTCCTCTGGTACTCCGTCGGATCAGACTGGAGAGGATCTCGGCTATATTGATAGCCCCAGATTGGCCAAGGAGAACGTGGTTCTCGACACTGGTGTCACTCCTGGCGGCACCGCCATTTCCACTTCCTCTTCACCCGGACCTGATAACCCAAGGGCCTGTTCGTCATCCGGACCTGAAGTCTCTGCGTTTGACGGCGTGGCTCTTGAGACCGAAATATTGAACCGTCAAGGTTTTTCAGCCGAAGTCATTGCCACTTTGCGGGCTGCCAGAGGTCCGGCTACTACTAGAATTTACCACAAGACTTGGGAAGCCTTCTTTTCGTGGTGTTCGGGTTCTTCAAGGAACCCGAGGATTTTTTCCATTCCCAATTTGTTGGCCTTCCTGCAATTTGGGCTGGACAAGGGTTTGGCAGTAAGCACCCTGAGGAGTCAGGTTTCTGCTCTGTCCTTGCTATTCCGAAAGGCTATCGCCTCGCGTAGGGATGTGCGTTCCTTTTTCCGCAGAGTAATCCGCCAGTTTCCACCGCGGAGGGCGCCTGTGTCTCCTTGGCGTCTCAACCTTGTTTTGGAAGCTCTTCAGCATGAGCCTTTTGAACCTATGGACTCTGTTAGTTGTTAGTCTTTCTTTGCTCTCTTGGAAGGTTGCCTTCCTAGTGGCGGTCACCTCTTTGAGAAGGGTTTCTGAATTGGCGGCTCTTTCTTGCTCGCCTCCTTTCCTGGAGTTTCACCCGGATCGTGTAGTGCTTCGCACACGGGGCGACTTCCTACCTAAGGTGGTGTCGCAATTTCATGTCAACCAGGATATTGTGTTGCCCTCTCTTTGTCCGAAGCCAAGGAATGCGAAGGAACGGGCCTTGCACACATTGGATTTGGTGCGGGCTTTGAAGTTCTACTTGTCTGTTACCCAAGGTTTTCGGAAGTCAGACTCTCTGTTTGTGATTCCGGCAGGTCGTCGACGTGGTCAACGAGCTTCCAAGGATTCTATAGCTCGTTGGATTCGGTCAGCCATTTTGGAGGCTTACCGACTTAAGGGCGAACCTTGCCCGATTAAGGTTCGAGCTCACTCCACGAGGGCTGTGGGCTCATCGTGGGCTTTTCATCAAGGGGCCTCGGCAGCTCAGCTCTGCCGGGTGGCGACCTGGCGCTCCGTCTACACTTTTACAAAATTTTATAAGGTGGACGTTAGTGCTTCCGCTGATGCAGCCTTGGGACGTAGGGTCCTACAGGCGGCGGTAGTTTAAAGTTCTCGTTAACTTGTGTTTTAGCGCTAGTTGCGCAGTTTCTTAGGTTGTTGGGTTCTGCCTTTTCTGTTTTTTTCCCACCCTGTATTTTTGGACTGCTTTGGGACGTCCCACTAGTTATGACTAGTGTGTCTCCTTTCCTTCCGTTCTGCTGCTGAAAGACGGATTTTGGTAAGAACTTACCTGTAAAATCCTTTTCAGCGAAGGAAGGAAAGGAGACACAGCTCCCTCCCATGGCAGAAGTGTGTTGTTGTATTTACAGATGCGGCGTGACCTTTTCTCTGATAGCGATTATCTGGGCTGAGGTCGACGCGCTAAGGCTCTGTTCCAGCATTGCCAGCTCATCGCAGTGGTCAGGTCCAGTGAGTAGTACCTGGAACTGTGTGGTTTTTTGCCTGAATGCATGCATAACCTGTATTCTTGTATTTTTTGTCTCTGAAGTCCTTCAGAAGGGGTTATGTTGCTCCGCTGGTGATATTGCTCTTCCTTAAGCTTGTGTACAACTGGAGAGCTGAGTAGGAGGAGCCCGAGCTGGAGGGGCTGGTCAACACGC
The DNA here is from genome assembly GCA_033576555.1 of Oophaga sylvatica. Taxonomy (NCBI): domain Eukaryota; kingdom Metazoa; phylum Chordata; class Amphibia; order Anura; family Dendrobatidae; genus Oophaga; species Oophaga sylvatica. The sequence continues at coordinate 58,698 of JARQOD010002627.1, read as the reverse complement.
TTTTTTAATCTGAGGTGTCTATCCCATCTGGGCTCCGCCTACCCACTAGTTATGACTAGTGTGTCTCCTTTCCTTCCTTCGCTGAAAAGGATTTTACAGGTAAGTTCTTACCAAAATCCGTCTTTCCATCCACTATATATGCTTTTCTCAATATCTAACATGAAATCAGAATAAACCTTTCCCGTTTTAGCACAATTAGGATTACCAGAATAATTAGAGAAATTTTATTACTGCAAAGTCATAAGTTTCCCTCCATGTCATTAGTATTTGGTGCCATTGCCCTTACACTGAATGACTTGGGTTAGACGTTTCAGATCTCCTTCCACAATCTTCTCACAATCGTTGGTCGGGATTTGGGCCGATTCCTCCTGACAACACTGGTGTAACTGATCCGGGTTTGTAGGTCGCCTTGCTCGCACCGGCCTTTTCAGCTTTGCCCATACATTTTCAATAGCATTGAGATCAGGGCTTTGTGATGGCCGCTCCAAAACATTGACTTTGTTATCCTGAAGCCACTTTCTTACCATTTTGGCAGTATTCTTCGGGTCACTGTCCACTTGGAAGACCCTTTTCCACCCAAGCTTTAACTTCCTAGCTGATGTCTTGAGATGTTGCTTCAGTATTGCCACATAATCTTCTTTTCTCATGATGCCATCTATTCTGTGATGTGCACCAGTTCTTCCTGCAGAAAACAACCCCACAACATGATGCTGCCTCATCGTGTTTCACAGTGGGGATGGTGTTCTTAGGCTTCCAAGCTTCTCCCTTTTCCTCCAAACGTAATGATGGTCATTATGTCCCAAAAGTAAAATTTTAGTTTCATCAGACCACAGGACGTGTCTCCAAAAATTAAGGTCTTTGTTCCTGTCTGCATTTGTAAACATTAATCTGGCTTTTTTATGTTTCTTTTGGAGTAATGGCTTCTTCCTGGCAGAGCGGCCTTTCAGCCCATATTGATACAGTACTTGTGTCACTGTGGATAGTGACACAATCTTACCAGCTTCCACCATCATCTTCACAAGGTCTTTTGCTTTTGTCCTTGGGTTGATCTGCACATGTCCGACCACAGCACGTTCATCTCTGGGACACAGAACCCATCTCCTTCCTGAGCGGTGTGATGGCTGGACATTCCCATCTTGTTTGTACTTGTGTATAATTGTTTGTACAGATGAACGAGGCGCCTTCAGGTATCTGGAAATTGTACCCAAGGATGAGCCAGACTTGTGCCAGTGCACAATCCTCCTCCTGACATCTTGGCTGATTTCTTGAGACTTTCCCATGATGCTACACAAAGAAGCCGTGTGTTTCAGGTGTGCATTACAATACATCCACAGGTGTCTCTAATTAACTCAGATATTGCCAAAAAACCTATCAGAAGCTTCCAGACACATGACCTCATCATATGGCAGTCCAGGATTGTGTACAGGCAGAGTCATCTTAGTGTATGGAAACTTCTGACTTTGCAGTAATAAAAATGCCCTAAACATTCTCTCTCCCATTATTTTGGCATTTGGCAAATATTAATAATTATGGTAATAATAATTGTCCTAAAACGAGAAAGGTTTATTCTGATTTCATGTCAGATATTGAGAGAAACCTGCAGATCTGTCTTTATATATAGTGGATGGAAACTTCTAGTTTCAACTGTATATATGGTGAGGACCTCCACAACTTATAGAGTGAGGACCACCGCAGCTTGTATAGAAGGGGAGGAACAACACAGCATATATTATATATATATATATTATATATATTATATATATATATAATTGGGTGAGGACCACTGCAGGTCGTATATAGGGTGAGGACCACTGCATCTCATATATAGGGTGAGGACCACTGCACCTCATGTATAGGGTGAGGACCACTGCACCTCGTATATAGGGTGAGGACCCTGCACCTCATATATAGGGTGAGGACCACTGCACCTCATATATAGGGTGAGGACCACTGCACCTCGTATATAGGGTGAGGACACTGCACCTCGTATATAGGGTGAGGACCACTGAAGCTCATATATAATGTCAGGTTGCCCGCTTCTTGTATAGAAGTGGAGGACCACCCCAGCACATGCATATAGGGTGAGGACCACCCAGCTCGTGTATATATAGGGTGAGGACTAGCACAGCTCGGATATAGGGTGAGGACCACCACAACTAGTATACAGTGTGAGGATGCCTGCTGCTGGTATTTAGGCTTGGACCCCCTGCATCTGCACACGCGTATGATGAGGAACCCCACATCCACTCTCGGAGGGAGTGAGCAGCTCCTTCCCCAGGTGCCTGTGGGGAGCAATGGAGCAGCGGTCTGTGAAGACCCTGGTGACTACTCCGTTCCCAGTTTCCTTTATTGACCCATTTTGTCATCTTTAGGTCCGGTTCAACCCCAACTTGGATTCGTACCCGTGGATTGTGTCTGGGGGTCACTCCGGCCTGGTAAGGGTTCACTGCGCTCAAGGTTTTCTGACGTCGGTGTGGCAGAAGATGATCCAGGAGAAGGTCGCCAGGTTTCAGGCCAAGTATGAAGTGGCAGAGGCGGTCAGGGAGTCGGAGCACAGCCCGGAGGTCCAGCATTGTGTAGTGGAGATCGAGACTGCGGGGGATGGGACAGATGCCTCGTAGTGACACCCGGAGGACCTCCGGCCTTGTTTTCAGCTTTTTGGTTTTTTTTTAAATTTTCACATCACTTCTGATTTTAGTTTGTTTTTAAGAGTTTCTGCTTTTTTATCTGCTCCTATGCCCGGACAGACATCTATATAGCACTTGCCACTGCCCAGACCCCATATTGGCAGGATTATTGTACCACAGGACAAAGCAAAGTCCTGCTGATCTGTTCTCTCTTGCAGAGATCTGGACAGAACAGACGGAGCCATTTTGCCTCCTCATCGCTCACATTGAGCTTCTACGGAGGCCTCCTGTCTGTTTAATAAAATCCTATTTTTGCATTAAGTTTTTTGTAAGTGTTGTGTCTAAGAGACGGACCGGCCCGTGACTGTGACTGACCGTTTGAGAGAAAGCCGTGACCGTCCGTGTAAGAGAAGGGAGTCTGGCTTGCGGCTGTCATTGTGAGAGAAGAGAGTCCGGCCCGTGACTGTCCGTGTGAGAGAAAGGAGTCCGGCCCGTGACCGTCCGTGTGAGAGAAGAGAGTCCAGCCGTGGGTGTCCGTGTGAGAGAAGGGAGTCCGGCCCGTGGCTGTCCGTGTGAGAGAAGGGAGTCTGGCCCGTGACCGTCCGTGTGCGAGAAGGGAGTCTGGCCCGTAGCCGTCCGTGTGAGAAAAGGGAGTCCGGCCCGTGACTGTCCGTGTGAGAGAAAGAAGTCCGGCCCGTGACCGTCCGTGTGAGAGAAGAGAGTCCAGCCCGTGACCGTCGAAGAGAGTCCGGCCCGTGGCTGTCTATGTGAGAGAAAGAAGTCCGGCCCGTGACCGTCCGTGTGAGAGAAGAGAGTCCGGCCCGTGACCGTCCGTGTGAGAGAAGAGAGTCCGGCCCGTGGGTGTCCGTGTGAGAGAAGGGAGTCCGGCCGTGGCTGTCCGTGTGAGAGAAAGAAGTCCGGCCCGTGACCGTCCGTGTGAGAGAAGAGAGTCCGGCCCGTGACCGTCCGTGTGAGAGAAGAGAGTCCGGCCCGTGGCTGTCCGTGTGAGAGAAGGGAGTCTGGCCCGTGACCGTCCGTGTGAGAGAAGGGAGTCTGGCCCGTAGCCGTCCGTGTGAGAGAAGGGAGTCCGGCCCGTGACTGTGAAAGGTGTGAGGAGAGAGGGAGTCAGGCCCGTGACTGTGTGAGAGAAGGGAGTCCGGCCCGTGACTGTGTGAGAGAAGGGAGTCCGGCCCGTGACTGAGTGAGAGAAGGGAGTCTGGCCCGTGGCTGTCCGTGTGAGAGAAGGGAGTCTGGCCCGTAGCCGTCCGTGTGAGAGAAGGGAGTCCGGCCCGTGACTGTGTGAGAGAAGGGAGTCCGGCCCGTGACTGAGTGAGAGAAGGGAGTCTGGCCCGTGGCTGTCCGTGTGAGAGAAGGGAGTCTGGCCCGTAGCCGTCCGTGTGAGAGAAGGGAGTCCGGCCCGTGACTGTGTGAGAGAAGGGAGTCCAACCCGTGGCTGTCCATGTGAGAGAAAGAAGTCCGGCCCGTGACCGTCCGTGTGAGAGAAGAGAGTCCGGCCCGTGACCGTCCGTGTGAGAGAAGAGAGTCCGGCCCGTGGGTGTCCGTGTGAGAGAAGGGAGTCCGGCCCGTGGCTGTCCGTGTGAGAGAAAGAAGTCCGGCCCGTGACCGTCCGTGTGAGAGAAGAGAGTCCGGCCCGTGACCGTCCGTGTGAGAGAAGAGAGTCCGGCCCGTGGCTGTCCGTGTGAGAGAAGGGAGTCTGGCCCGTGACCGTCCGTGTGAGAGAAGGGAGTCTGGCCCGTAGCCGTCCGTGTGAGAGAAGGGAGTCCGGCCCGTGACTGTGAGAGAAGGGAGTCCGGCCCGTGACTGTGTGAGAGAAGGGAGTCCGGCCCGTGACTGTGTGAGAGAAGGGAGTCCGGCCCGTGACCGTGTGAGAGAAGGGAGTCTGGCCCGTGGCTGTCCGTGTGAGAGAAGGGAGTCTGGCCCGTAGCCGTCCGTGTGAGAGAAGGGAGTCCGGCCCGTGACTGTGTGAGAGAAGGGAGTCCGGCCCGTGACTGAGTGAGAGAAGGGAGTCTGGCCCGTGGCTGTCCGTGTGAGAGAAGGGAGTCTGGCCCGTAGCCGTCCGTGTGAGAGAAGGGAGTCCGGCCCGTGACTGTGTGAGAGAAGGGAGTCCAACCCGTGGCTGTCCATGTGAGAGAAAGAAGTCCGGCCCGTGACCGTCCGTGTGAGAGAAGAGAGTCCGGCCCGTGACCGTCCGTGTGAGAGAAGAGAGTCCGGCCCGTGGGTGTCGTGTGAGAGAAGGGAGTCCGGCCCGTGGCTGTCCGTGTGAGAGAAAGAAGTCCGGCCCGTGACCGTCCGTGTGAGAGAAGAGAGTCCGGCCCGTGACCGTCCGTGTGAGAGAAGAGAGTCCGGCCCGTGGCTGTCCGTGTGAGAGAAGGGAGTCTGGCCCGTGACCGTCCGTGTGAGAGAAGGGAGTCTGGCCCGTAGCCGTCCGTGTGAGAGAAGGGAGTCCGGCCCGTGACTGTGAGAGAAGGGAGTCCGGCCCGTGACTGTGTGAGAGAAGGGAGTCCGGCCCGTGACTGTGTGAGAGAAGGGAGTCCGGCCCGTGACCGTGTGAGAGAAGGGAGTCTGGCCCGTGGCTGTCCGTGTGAGAGAAGGGAGTCTGGCCCGTAGCGTCCGTGTGGTGGAGAGAAGGGAGTCTGGCCCGTGACTGTGTGAGAGAAGGGAGTCCGGCCCGTGACTGTGTGAGAGAAGGGAGTCTGGCCCGTGGCTGTCCGTGTGAGAGAAGGGAGTCTGGCCCGTAGCCGTCCGTGTGAGAGAAGGGAGTCTGGCCCGTAGCCGTCCGTGTGAGAGAAGGGAGTCTGGCCCGTAGCCGTCCATGTGAGAGAAGGGAGTCCGGCCCGTAGCCGTCCGTGTGAGAGAAGGGAGTCCGGCCCGTGGCTGTCCGTGTGAGAGAAGGGAGTCTGGCCCGTGGCTGTCCGTGTGAGAGAAGGGAGTCTGGCCCGTAGCCGTCCGTGTGAGAGAAGGGAGTCCGGCCCGTGACTGTGTGAGAGAAGGGAGTCCGGCCCGTGACTGTGTGAGAGAAGGGAGTCCGGCCCGTGACTGTGTAAGAGAAGGGAGTCCGGCCCGTGACTGTGTGAGAGAAGGGAGTCCGGCCCGTGACTGTGTGAGAGAAGGGAGTCCGGCCCGTGACTGTGTGAGAGAAGGGAGTCCGGCCCGTGACTGAGTGAGAGAAGGGAGTCTGGCCCGTGGCTGTCCGTGTGAGAGAAGGGAGTCTGGCCTGTAGCCGTCCGTGTGAGAGAAGGGAGTCCGGCCCGTGACTGTGTGAGAGAAGGGAGTCCGGCCCGTGGCTGTCCATGTGAGAGAAAGAAGTCCGGCCCGTGACCGTCCGTGTGAGAGAAGAGAGTCCGGCCCGTGACCGTCCGTGTGAGAGAAGAGAGTCCGGCCCGTGGGTGTCCGTGTGAGAGAAGGGAGTCCGGCCCGTGGCTGTCCGTGTGAGAGAAAGAAGTCCGGCCCGTGACCGTCCGTGTGAGAGAAGAGAGTCCGGCCCGTGACCGTCCTGTGTGAGAGAAGAGAGTCCGGCCCGTGGCTGTCCATGTGAGAGAAGGGAGTCTGGCCCGTGACCGTCCGTGTGAGAGAAGGGAGTCTGGCCCGTAGCCGTCCGTGTGAGAGAAGGGAGTCCGGCCCGTGACTGTGAGAGAAGGGAGTCCGGCCCGTGACTGTGTGAGAGAAGGGAGTCCGGCCCGTGACTGTGTGAGAGAAGGGAGTCCGGCCCGTGACTGTGTGAGAGAAGGGAGTCCGGCCCGTGACTGTGTGAGAGAAGGGAGTCCGGCCCGTGACTGTGTGAGAGAAGGGAGTCTGGCCCGTGGCTGTCCGTGTGAGAGAAGGGAGTCTGGCCCGTAGCGTCCGTGTGAGAGAAGGGAGTCTGGCCCGTGACTGTGTGAGAGAAGGGAGTCCGGCCCGTGACTGTGAGAGAAGGGAGTCTGGCCCGTGGCTGTCCGTGTGAGAGAAGGGAGTCTGGCCCGTAGCCGTCCGTGTGAGAGAAGGGAGTCTGGCCCGTAGCCGTCCGTGTGAGAGAAGGGAGTCTGGCCCGTAGCCGTCCGTGTGAGAGAAGGGAGTCCGGTCCGTAGCCGTCCGTGTGAGAGAAGGGAGTCCAGCCCGTGACTGTGTGAGAGAAGGGAGTCTGGCCCGTGACTGTCCGTGTGAGAGAAGGGAGTCTGGCCCGTAGCCGTCCGTGTGAGAGAAGGGAGTCCGGCCCGTGACTGTGTGAGAGAAGGGAGTCTGGCCCGTGGCTGTCCGTGTGAGAGAAGGGAGTCCGGCCCGTGGCTGTCCGTGTGAGAATTGAGAGACCTCAGTGGTTGATACCTTTTAATGGCTAACTGAAAAGATGGTAACAAATTGCAGCTTTTGAGACTACTCAGGTCTCTTCATCAGGCAAAGACTAAAACAAAAACTGAAGAATCACATATTTCTACACAACACAGCACAGAAATAATGCAATAGGTAAGACAAGTGACGTGAAGCAGAACTGTCAATATGGGAGAGGGATGAACAGTTGTGGCAATAAATATTGGACCAGTTCATAGATAAGGAGTGTGAAAGTTTTATTGCCCTCTGATTGGGGTCTGTTAATGTTTTGTGATGCTCGCACAGGGTCTTAGGAGCAAATTCCTTAATTGATGTAAAAGGCCATAAATCCATGCGATATGTTCATTCCAGCATTGAGAGTGTCAAAGGTCATCATCAGTTTGTATTCACAAATTCTCCTGTGTCTCTGAGATGTGAAATTACCTTTTAATACAAGTAACTTCATGTCCATGATGCTATGACCTGGGATACAAAAATGTTTGGCCACAGGTAGATCCATTCTCTTTTCTCTTATTGTTTGGCGATGAGAATTCATCCTTGTTCTCAGTTTTTGCCCGGTCTCCCCCACATACAGACCCCCAGTTGGACATTTAGTACATATAATTAGGTACAGCACATTAGATGTGATGCAGCTGAAAGTACCTGGTATCTTGTAGTCCTGATGTGAGTTGGGGATCTTTATCTTGTCCGTGGTCATTATAAATGGGCAGGTTTTACATTTTTTCTTATTGCAAGGAAAGGTTCCTGCAGCTGTTGGGGAGGACAGGGAGCTTCTGACAATGATGCTTCTTAGATTTGGGGGCTGCCTAAAACACAGTAGTGGGGGGTCTGGAAATATGGATTGTAATCGGGCATCTTTTTCTAGTATAGGTTGTAATTTCCGTGCAGCTCCTCTTAGCACCTCCAGGTTTGGATTGTAGGTGACCACTAGAGGCACCCGGTTATTTTCTTCTTTAGCTTTGTAATGTAGCAGGTGATTCCTTGATATTCTGGTGGCTCTTGTAATTTGGTTTTCAATTGTTCTTGGATGGTAGCCCTGATTTAAAAAGGTCTTTCCGAGGTGACCAAGGTGTTCATCTCTATCCATGGGGATGGAACATATACGGTTGTATCTGATGGCTTGGCCGTAGATAATAGAGTTTTTCACCATCAACTTAACACTCAACTACTCCAGCACTGAAATTAACTTTTTGGACACCATCATTAAGCTAAAGAACAATGAAATAGAGACATCCCTGTATCAGAAGCCAATTGACCGTCCAACATACTTTAAATGGGACAGTTTCCATCCAAAACACATAAAAAAAACTCTATTGTCTACAGCCAAGCCATCAGATACAACCGTATATGTTCCATCCCCATGGATAGAGATGAACACCTTGGTCGCCTCAGAAAGACCTTTTTGATTTAGGGCTACCATCCAAGAACAATTGAAAACCAAATTACAAGAGCCACCAGAATATCAAGGAATCACCTGCTACATTACAAAACTAAAGAAGAAAATAACCGGGTGCCTCTAGTGGTCACCTACAATCCAAATCTGGAGATGCTAAGGGGAGCTGCACGGAAACTACAACCTCTACTACAAAAAGATGCCCGATTACAATCCATATTTCCAGACCCCCCACTACTATGTTTTAGGCAGCCCCAAATCTAAGACGCATCATTGTCAGAAGCTCCCTGTCCTCCCCAACAGCTGCAGGAACCTTTCCTTGCAACAAGAAAAAATGTAAAACCTGTCCATTTATAATGACCACGGACAAGATAAAGATCCCCAACTCACATCAGGACTACAAGATCCCAGGTACTTTCAGCTGCATCACATCTAATGTTTGTACCTAATTATATGTACTAAATGTCCAACTGGGGTCTGCATGTGGGAGAGACAGGGCAAAAATGAGAACAAGGTGAATTCTTATCACCACACCATAAGAGAAAGAGAATTTATCTTACATCTGTGGCAAACATTTTGTATCCCGGTCATAGCATCATGGACATGAGATTACTTGTATAAAGGTAATTTACATCTCAAAGGCACAGGAGAGTTTGTGGAATACAACTGATGATGACTTTGACATCAAGGGCTGGAATGACATTCGCATGGATTTATGGCTTTTAATCATTAAGGAATTTGCTCCTAAGAGCCTGTGGAGCATCACAAAAATTACCAGACCCAATCAGAGGGCAATAAACTTTCACACTCTTATCTATGAACTGGTCCAATATTTATTGCCACAACTGTTCATCCTCTCCATATTGAACAGTTCTGCTTTAGTCACTTATCTTATCGATTGCATTATTTCTGTGCTGTGTTGCGTATATATTATATATATATATATATATATATGTGATTTTTCAGATGTTGTATTGTCGGGGTTTGTATCGACAACTCCACTCGTCCTCCAGTCACTCCGAATTCAGTCTATGAGCATGTGGTACCAGTATAAGAAAGAGTCAGACAAAGTTTCTGGTTCAATCTCAGTGCATGCTCTGTACTGCTACTGGCGTCAGTAAGGGCTCAGCAACTGAACTTTATTCCCTGAACACAATCTTTTGTACGCAAGAATATAGGCAGTGCATAGGAAGGAAAGGGCTGGGTAAGGGAAAAGGGGTTAGCCATATATGTCTATGTCTGGTATTCTGCCATCTGGATTGGTTCCACTGTTCCTTAGATCTTCTTCTAAGTCCTCCCTTCATCGTCATCCTTAAGTTTCGTTTTCGTAGAGAATCGATACTGCTTTTCTTGTATATCACGTGGTTTCTCAGTTCCCAAAGGTGGGGCAGACACCGGTGCATCATAGTTTAAGTCACAAAGGAAAACTTATTGTTTCAGCAAAGCAAAGGAAGCTAGACAGTATAAAACAATATAAAGTATAAAATATATAAAAATACATATATATATATATATATATATATATATATTCAGCAGCAGATGAAGGAAGGGAGACACACACTAGTCATTACTAGTGGGTAGGCGGAGCCCAGATAGGATAGACACCTTAGATTAAAAAAGAGTGTTGACGGCCCCTCCAGCTCGGGCTCCTCCTACTCCAGCTCTCCAGTCTAAAATTTGAGGTCTCAGAGGATAGTCGCTGCTGGAAGCAGCTCCTCAGAAGATTTTTTTATTTTCATCGGACAAGAGACTTGGATCACCAGAAGTGGTCTTGAGGTCTCAGGGGTCTCAGCGCTGCTGGACCCCAACCTCTCCCTTGGCAGATCTGTATTACCCTGTAAGGTGGTCCCTGCAGAACCCTGCCGGCCCTGGGGGATGAGGGTTGCTTCCCTGGCGGGGACGCAAACCGCGCATCTGGGGTCACTGCGTTCCCCGCCCTGGGGGGAAGCGATGGGCACAGCGCCACAAACCCTGGGGGTCCCTGTGGCGCTCAGCTGGTGAGTACTCCATATTTTTAATACATGTGAGTGCTGCGGCAGCCGCTGTTACATGTAAAATTGACATGTTTGGTGACTGTATTTTTTGTCCGCAGGCACATACCTGCAGGACAGGGGAGAGCAGAGAGCGGAGGAGTTCGCGCTCTTTTTTGAAGCCGGCGGGGGGCGTGGCTTCGCGCTTCCCGGTCTTCTTGTGACAGGAAGCGCTCTGAGCGCGCGATTTTTGCTGCTTCTCTTCCGGCTTCTCTCAGCGCGGCGGCCATTACTAGCCTCCCCGGGCTCCTCATGCTCCGCTCCTCCCGACTGACAAGAACATCACCGCGGCCAGCTGGGTGAGTGAACTTAACGTCCTCACCCCACAGCGCAGGACCTTTCTGTGAACAAGGCAGATTGCGCTATCCTGCAGCTGCGGTCTCATATAGAGACCTTGTTTTGTCTGGGGCTCGCACACCCTTCTCACTTTAAAAGGGAGTTGTGGGGAGCCTGCGACATTAACCCCTATTGGATGGTTAACCCTTTCAGCGCAAGAATCCAGCAACTACCCGCCGTAGGTTCTGTTCCAGTTTGGATCAGAACATAAAGGGTTAATTATACTGCTGACATATTCTGCTGATTTTTTAAATTGAGGGACAGCTGGGGTAGCTCTCCCCTTTAAGAGCTTTAACCCTTCAGCGTTCTTGTTTCGTCCACTTAAGAAACCACACTTTTCTCTAATTACTGACAGGTTTAACCTGCCATATACTGTGTGAGGGCATGTCGGATCAGGGTCCAGAAGGCACGGACCGTCTCCCAGATCCGCTACAGGATCAGTCGCGCGTATCTGATACGCAGACCTCGACGGCGTCAAGCGCAGCGGTGGGAGGTTGCAGTGATGCCAAAATGGATGCCCTCGCTCGTTCTATTGATGGCCTGTCTGACCTTTTAGGTTATTGGGTGTCAGCTAGATCCTCTCATGGCAGGAAACGACACAGGCCGGTTTCATCCTTCCCGCGTAGCGAATCAGAGATCTCTGATATAGAATACGGACAGGGTTCTCCTTCAAGCTCGGATGGGGAGATGTCCGAGTCGGATAAGGAGGATCGACAGGGGCACTCTGCCTCTTTTTTGGGCCGAACAGAGGCTTTTATTGGGGCCATGAGGGAGGCGTTACAGTTACCGGAGGAGGTAACTAGACGTCCTGGTAAGTCGGCCCGGATGTTTCAGGAGGCGTATAAGTCGCGATCGGCATTACCATCTCTGGACAAGCTTAATGGAGCAGTGGAGGAGGAACGCCTGTGTCCAGATAAACGTTTTCAGGGAACACGGTTTTTTGAGGCACTGTATCCGTGTTCGACGGAGTTGATTGATAATTGGATTCCTTCTCCTGAAGTGGATGTTCCTTTATCCCAGCTTAGCAAATCCTCATTGCTTCCCGTTAAAGGGAAGGCGAGTCTGCAGGATCCGCTGGACAGAAAAACGGAGATGGCGGCGAAATCCATCTACGAGGTCGCGGGTCATGGATTCAGAGCGGTGCTTCGATCCATGTGTGCTTGTAAAGCTTCCCTGAGCTGGTTGGTCCGTCTACGGACGGCGTGGCAAGATAGATCTCCGTTATCCGAGGTAGATGGGCTTCTCGAATTGTTAGAGACTGCAGCCCGATACGGCTATGATGCAGGTCTGGATACTGCGTCACTGCTGTCAAGGGCGCAATCCTCGGCGGTCACAGTCAGAAGAGCACTGTGGCTTAGACAGTGGACCGGGGACGCGGTTTCCAAGCAAGGTTTGCTATCTTTAGCTTACAAGGGTGGTCAGCTATTTGGATCTGACCTCACAGAGCTGATTGCCAAGGCAAAGGCAAAAGAAGCAGCTTTACCGCAGCGAAGAGCTATAGCTTCTGTGCCTGGCAGGCCTAGTGCCGGTAGTGGTCGGCGATCCTTTCGGTCCAGGGGACGGTTCGGTCAGTCCTCTTGGGGATCGGGTCGTCCCTCTTTTTCGGGAAAAAAGACCTCTCAGAAATCCCGCACTCCCTGGAAACTAAAGTTTCCGTCAAGACAAGCGGGAAGCGGACAAAAAGCCCGCTAAGGCGGACTGACGCCAGGGTTCCACTCGAGGGCTCTCGAGTGGGGGGTCGCCTGCTCCAATTCGAATCCACTTGGGTTTCCCGCGTTCCGGACGCCTGGGTAACGCGGGTCGTGTCGACAGGCTACTTCATAGAGTTTTCTTCTCGACCCCCGGACAGTTTTTGCCAATCTCGCATTCCGTCGGAGCCCGAGCTATTTGCCGCTCTACTGCGAGAGGTCGAATCCCTTCTGCAGAAGGGTGTGGTGATACCGGTTCTGCCAGAGGACCAGGGAAAAGGATTTTATTCCAACCTTTTTGTGGTCCCCAAAAAGGAGGACAAATTTCGTCCCATTCTGGATCTCAAAAGATTGAATCAGCATGTCCACACCTGGAAATTCCGCATGGAGTCGCTTGCTCCGTTGTGGCAGCCCTGTCGCAGAACGATTTTTTGGTTTCAATCGACATTCGCGACGCTTATTTGCATGTTCCCGTCGGAAGGGCTCACCAACGCTTCCTTCGTTTTGCCATAGGTCAGGACCATTACCAGTTTGTGGCTCTGCCATTCGGGTTGGCCTCAGCGCCCAGAGTTTTTACAAAAATTCTGGCGCCTCTCATGGCAATTCTTCGAAGACAGGGGGTTACGATTCTTCCCTACCTGGACGACCTTTTGATTGTGGCGTCCTCAAGGGAGGAGGCGGTGATGGCTCGCAATCTGTCCCTTCAGCTCCTGGAGGACTTCGGGTGGCTGGTCAATTGGGAGAAGTCGTCTCTGGAACCGTCGCAGTCAATCCTGTTTTTGGGGATGCATTTCGACACGGTACGAGCAGTGGTGTCCCTACCTCCAGACAAGCGAGCATGTCTCCTTCGACATGTACAGGTTATGAAGTCTTCGACAGCAATGTCCCTTCGAAGGTGTAAGCGCCTTTTGGGTTTGATGGTGGCGTCCATGGAGGCACTTCCGTTTGCCCAGTTTCATTCCAGGGCCCTCCAAAGGCTCATTCTGAGCCGTTGGGATCGATCGCAGGCTTCGCTGGATTGCAGTGTCATCATCTCTCACAGGGTGAGAGAGTCTCTAGGATGGTGGTTACGTCCGGAAGCATTATCCCTGGGGAAGTCATTCCTCCCTCCGAGGTGGTCGGTCATAACCACCGATGCCAGCCTGACGGGCTGGGGGGGTGTCTGGAACAATCTCTGGATTCAGGGAGTATGGTCGTCGGAAGAGTCTGTTCTGCCGATCAACATCCTGGAATTGAGGGCAATTTTCCTTTGCCTCCATCGCTGGACGGTCCCTTTGAGCGGTCTGCCAGTCCGAGTGCAGACAGACAACGTGACGGCGGTCGCGTATATCAACCATCAAGGCGGGACGAGGAGTTCCAGGCTCATGGTGGAGGTGTCGCGGATCCTGGTTTGGGCCGAGGCCAGAGTGCCAGCCATCTCTGCGATCCACATTCCAGGAGTTCAGAATACCACGGCGGACTTCCTCAGTCGCGAAAAGATGGATCCCGGAGAATGGAGTCTTCATCCGGAGATTTTTGCACTACTGTGCTCCCGTTGGGGAACTCCCCAAGTGGATTTGATGGCATCCAGGTTCAATGCCAAGTTACCGACCTTCATGTCCAGGTACAAGGACCCGAAGGCTGTGGCGGTGGATGCTCTAGTGGCTCCGTGGGACCAATTCGAGCTAATCTATGTGTTTCCGCCAATATCTTTGCTTCCTCTGGTGCTGCGTCGGATCAGGCTGGAGAGAATCCCGGCTATGTTGATAGCCCCAGATTGGCCAAGGAGGACGTGGTTCTCGACACTGGTGTCGCTTTTGGCAGCACCTCCATTTCCACTTCCTCTTCGCCCGGACCTGTTAACCCAGGGGCCCGTTCGTCATCCGGACCTGAAGTCTCTGCGTTTGACGGCGTGGCTCTTGAGACCGAAATATTGACCCGTCGAGGTTTTTCAGCCGAAGTCATTGCCACTCTGCGAGCTGCCAGAGGTCCGGCTACTACTAGGATTTATCACAAGACTTGGGAAGCCTTCTTTTCGTGGTGTTCGGGTTCTTCAAGGAACCCGAGGGTTTTTTCCATTCCCAATTTGTTGGCTTTTCTGCAGTACGGGCTGGACAAGGGTTTGGCAGTTAGCACCCTGAAGGGTCAGGTTTCTGCTCTGTCCTTGCTGTTTCGGAAGGCTATCGCCTCGCGTAGGGACGTGCGTTCCTTTTTTCGCGGAATAGCCCGTCAGTTTCCGCCGCGGAAGGCGCCTGTGTCTCCTTGGCGGCTCAATCTTGTCTTGGAGGCTCTTCAGCATGGACCTTTTGAGCCTATGGACTCTGCTAACCTTTCTTTGCTCTCTTGGAAGGTTGCCTTCCTTGTGGCGGTCACCTCTTTGAGAATGGTTTCTGAGTTGGCGGCTCTTTCTTGCTCGCCTCCTTTCCTGGAATTTTACCCGGATCGCGTAGTGCTTCGCATACGGGGCGACTTTCTACCTAAGGTGGTATCGCAATTTCATGTTAACCAGGATATTGTGTTGCCCTCGCTCTGCCCGGAGCCGAGGAATGCGAAGGAACGGGCCTTGCACACATTGGATTTGGTGCGGGCTTTGAAGTTCTATTTGTCGATTACTCAAGGTTTTCGGAAATCGGACTCTCTGTTTGTGATTCCAGCAGGTCGTCGGCGTGGTCAACGAGCTTCCAAGGACTCTATAGCTCTTTGGAGTCGGTCGGCCATTTTAGAGGCTTACCGACTTAAGGGCGAACCTTGCCCGATCAAGATTCGAGCTCACTCCACGAGGGCTGTGGCTTCATCGTGGGCCTTTCATCAAGGGGCTTCGGCAGCTCAGCTCTGCCGGGCGGCGACCTGGCGCTCCGTCCACACGTTTACAAAATTTTATAAGGTGGACGTCAGTGCTTCCGCTGATGCGGCCTTAGGACGAAGGGTCCTGCAGGCGGCTGTAGTTTAAAAGTTCTCGTTAACTTGTGTTTAGCGCTTGTTGCGCATTTACCTAGGTTGTTGGGATCTGCCTTTTTTGGTTTTGTTTTCCCACCCTTAATTTCTGGACTGCTTTGGGACGTCCCACTAGTAATGACTAGTGTGTCTCCCTTCCTTCATCTGCTGCTGAAAGACGGATTTTGGTAAGAACTTACCTGTAAAATCCTTTTCAGCGAAGAAGGAAGGGAGACACACATCCTCCCATAGCAGAAGTGTGTTGTTGTGTTTCAGATGCGGCGTGACCCTTCTCTGATAGCGATTATCTGAGCTGAGGTTGGTGCGCTAAGGCTCTGTTCCAGCATTGCCAGCTCATCGCAGTAGTCAGGTTCAGTGAGTAGTACCTGGAACTGTGTGGTTTTTTTGCCTGTTGCATGCATAACCTGTATTCTTGTGTTTTTTTCTCTGAAGTCCTTCAGAAGGGGTTATGTTGCTCCGCTGGTGATATTTGCTCTTCCTTAGCTTGTGTACGACTGGAGAGCTGGAGTAGGAGGAGCCCGAGCTGGAGGGGCCGGTCAACACTCTTTTTTAATCTGAGGTGTCTATCCTATCTGGGCTCCGCCTACCCACTAGTAATGACTAGTGTGTCTCCCTTCCTTCTTCGCTGAAAAGGATTTTACAGGTAAGTTCTTACCAAAATCCGTCTATTGTCCCTGACAGTATTAGTCTTTGCCTGATGAAGAGACCTGAGTAGTCTTGAAAGCTTTCAATTTGTTACCATCTTTTCAGTTAGCCATTAAAAGGTATCAACCACTGAGGACTCTCAAGTCTAAATATTTTTCTATCTACTGGCTAACACGGTACAAAGATATACATCTTTCCTGTATCGTGTGAGAGAAGGGAGTCCAGCCTGTGAATGTGAGTGAAGAAAATTTGGCCTGTTAACGAAAATGTGATTTGCGGAGGTCTGCAGTAAGATTATGAATTTGAGAAGAGGGAGTTATATCATTAAGACACTACTGATTGTAGTGGCTGGATTACACACATGGTCAAAATTGTTGTTACCCCTCATTTAATGACAGAAAAACCCACAATGGTGAAAGAAATGGGTCACCTCTGCTCTATTACTCGCTCTTCATCTTCCGTTTCTGTTCCCTTTTCTCCTCCTTGCTCCTCGTCCCCATCTCCGTTCCATCTCCTTCTGATTATCCCCTTGTCTCCTCCTTGGGTCATCTATGCTGTGTTACTCCTTCTTCCTTTTCTGTTCCCTTTTCTCCTTGCTCCTTGTCCCCATTTCCGTTCCATCTCCTTCTGATTATCCAGTTGCCTCCTCCTTGGGTCACCTCTGCTCTGTTACTCCTTCAACTTCCTTTTCTGTTCCCTTTTCTCCTCCTTGCTCCTCGTCCCCATCTCCGTTCCATCTCCTTCTGATTATCCCCTTGTCTCCTTCTTGGGTCACCTCTGCTCTATTACTCGCTCTTCATCTTCCGTTTCTGTTCCCTTTTCTCCTCCTTGCTCTTCGTCCCTATCTCCGTTCCATCTCCTTCTGATTATCCCCATGTCTCCTCCTTGGGTCACTTCTGCTCTGTTACTCCCTCTTCATCCTCAATTTCTGCTCCCTTTTCCTTTCACTCCTTCCTTCCCTCTCTGCTCAGTTTTCTTCAGCAGTTTATTTCCTAGTTTTTGTCTATGCTTCTGATGCCCATTGTACCACAGTCCACCCTCACTTATTACACTCACTTTGAAGTAAATAATGATGGCTGCTACCATGACTCCAACGCTCTGCAGAAGATCTCCAATCACATGAATGAACGCTGCTCGGACACTTGTGTTTCCATGTTGACCCAAGTGCAGAGACAGCCCACTGCTTTGACTGTCTCCTATCTTCTCATATCCTGAGCCATGGCTGTGCCCATGGAAGGTGGTAGACTGGTGGAGGATGTAGGCCATACTGGGAAATAAATACAAAACACATCAGAAATCATTATTATGGAATGACCCGAATCCTGCAACATTCTCGTCACCATCAGAGCTTTATCCTCACATATAATAGATGTTAAATGTCTCCATCTTGAGGTGGGAGCATTGATGATATTCATCAAATAGCCTAAAGTTCAGACAGAAGATGGCGATGGAGCAGGATCTTCTCCTGAATATATACATTGGGCAACTACCAGGACGAAGGTGATGATGACTCATATTTCCAAAGAATTAAGTCACCTAGACTTCACAAGCTGAAATCTGAGAAAAGAACATGTAATGCAGCTGCCAGGGGTGAACTAGTCCTGGTTACCATCTACAATCTCAGCCATTTTACAACTAGAAGAAAACCGTAGGCCTAACAACCATGAGGAAATGTCAGCTCAAATGCGCCAGAGGTGGCAGAGAAGAGGGGATGTGCTCTAGAGGCTTCATCATGGCCCCATGTGGACTCATGAGGTAAAGCTCTACAGTCACATGATATACTGTGTATATGATACTCACATGATGTTGACGACAACAGCACAGCCGGAAGTAATGAGCATGACGTGTCCATCAATATCATAGTCATTATTGATAATTCGTGCGGTGGCGAGGTACAGAAGAATCCCAGTCACGATCCAGATTGAGAAGATAGAAGCCAAAGCCCCAGGATTTCTAGAAATCATATGATGGCATCACATTATAACACACACCAGGAGTAATAAAAAAACAAGGGTGCTGATACAGCTATGGCACAGCAATCACCACACTGACAAAGACTGAAATAAGGACATTTTACACACGTGGTCAAAATTGTTGGTACCCCTCGTTTAGTGACAGAAATAACTTGAATCTGACAAAAGTAATAATAAATCAAAAATCTATGAAACTGAACAAATGAAAGTCAGACATTGCTTTTCAGCTTCCACAGAATTAAAAAAAAAATAAAACTCATGAAATAGGATGGACAGAAATGATGGTGCCCCTGAACATAATGTGACAAAAGAGACATGATAAATCGCTGTGTCCTCTAATTAGCATCACAGGTGTCTACAATCTTGGAGTCAGTGAGTGGCCTGTATAGAAGCTACAGATACTCACTGTGCTGTTTGGTGACATGGTGTGTATCACACTCAACATGGACCAGAGGAAGCGAAGGAAAGAGTTGTCTCAGGAGATTAGAAAGAAAATTATAGATAAACATGTTAAAGGTAAAAGTTATAAGACCATCTCCAAGCAGCTTGATGTTCCTGTGACTACAGCTGCACATATAATTCAGAAATGTAAGCTCCATGGGACTGTAGCCAACCTCCCTGGACGTGACCGCAGGAGGAACATTGATGACAAATCAAAGAGACGGATAATACGAATGGTAACAAAAGAGCCAGAAAAACTTCTAAACAGATTAAAGGTGAACTTCAAGCTCAAGGAACATCAGTGTCAGATCGCACCATCAGTCATTGTATGAGCCAAAATGCACTTCATGGGAGACGACCAAGGAGGACACCATTGTTGAAAATAATCATAAAAAAGCCAGACTGGAATTTGCCAAACTACATGTTGACAAGCCACAAAGCTTCTGGGAGAATGTCTTATGGACAGATGAGGCAAAAATGGAACTTTTTGGCAAGGCACATCAGCTGTATTTTCACAGACGGAAAAAATAAGCATAACAAGAAAAGAACACTGTCCCTACTGTGAAACATGGAGGAGGCTCTGTTATGTTCTGGGCTGCTTTGCTACATCTGGCACAGGGTGTCTAGAATCTGTGCAGGGTACAATGAAATCTCAAGTCTATCAACGGATTGTAGAGAGAAATGTGCTGCCCAGTGTCAGAAAGCTTGGTCTCAGTCACAGTGAGAGAAGGGAGTCCGGTCCGTGACTGTGTGAGAGAAGGGAGTCCGGCCCGTGGCTGTCCGTGTGAGAGAAGGGAGTCCGGCCCGTGACCGTCCGTGTGAGAGAAAAATATTTAGAATTGAGAGTCCTCAGTGGTTGATACCTTTTAATGGCTAACTGAAAAGATGGTAACAAATTGCAGCTTTCGAGACTACTCAGGTCTCTTCATCAGGCAAAGACTAATACAACATCTGAAGAATCACATATTTATACACAACACAGCACAGAAATAATGCAATAGATAAAACAAGTGACGTGAAGCAGAACTGTCAATATGGGAGAGGAATGAACAGTTGTGGCAATAAATATTGGACCAGTTCATAGATAATGAGTGTGAAAGTTTTATTGCCCTCTGATTGGGGTCTGGTAATGTTTTGTGATGCTCCACCGGGCTCTTAGGAGCAAATTCCTTAATTGAACTTTTTGGGCAAAATGCTATGTGTAACTGAAAACTAACACTGCATGTCACTCTGAAAACCATCCCCACCGTCACACATGGTGGAGGCAGCATTCTGCTGTGGGGAGGCTTTTCTTCAGCAGGGGCAGGGAATCTGGTCATAGGTGATGGGAAGATGGATGGAGGAAATCCTGTTCGAGGTTGCAAAAGACGTGAGTCTGGGGCGTAGGTTTTCCAGTAGGACAACAACCCTCAACATCTCAGAGTATATTCATGTATAAACGGCGTTACCGTCCAGACCCAAATCCCAGAGAATCTGTGACAAGATGTGAAAATTACTGATCACAGACTTCTCCATCCAACCTCACTGAGCCGAGAGGGAAAGAAAGGACAAAATGTCACCTCTAGATGTGCAAAGCTGGAGAGACAGACCCCAAAGGACTGCGGAGAAAGGTGGGAGAGACAGACCCCAAAAGACTGCGGAGAAAGGTGGGAGAGACAGACCCCAAAAGACTGCGGAGAAATGTGGCCTTACAAAGTACTGAGTCCGGGGCTGAATACTAATGCACCTCACAATTGTCAGGTGTATATTTGTAGAATAATTAGTACACCCCATGTCATTTCCTTTACACAGATATTTGTTACTTTGTATCACAGAAAATCCCAGTACAATACAATTAAGTTTGTGGTGTAACATGAAAAAATGTGGAAAATTTCACGGGGGTGAAGACTTATTCGAGGCCCAGTATGTCACTGCGGGGCTCTTCTGTGATTGCAGTGTCTGGATTAATCACTACGAGGCCGATAACTTGATTTATTTTCTTTATTATGTATAAAAACATTGTGTAGAGCACAACGAGAGATACAAATATACAGTCACAAGGTGACGACGAGACCACAGTGTCACAAACACCATCTAGACAACCAGCGGGGGGCAGTACTCTCCCCATCACAGGGCTCTGGCAGGGGCTTGGATTGGCCCATAGGGCGGTGTTACATCTCGTTCCTTGATGCCTCCTCAGATACCTCGGTGACGTGTGACCACGTTCTGCTCCTTGGCCTCCTGTGGTCGCAGCACAATCACCAGTTCGGATGTATCCGGAGAACGTTACATTGTGTCACACTCACCGCGAGGAATCCTAATAGTCCCGCCAGCCTCACGGTGTGGGCACATTACATAGTATCCACACGTCCTCCACCATCATCGTGGGGACCTTCATTTTACACATGATGAGCAGAATTGCTCTTCGCCCCCCGCAGCTCCTGAAAATGAGTTTCTCCATCACCCCTGCCAGCAGCCTGCACGGAGGAGGGGGGTTCACATACTTACCGGGGTTATCTGACATTAGAGGATGGGTCTTGGCCACATTTAGTATCAGCAGAAGCAGCTGAGGTTTGGGGTGCACTGAATCCCCCATCTAATCTCACACAACCCCGGGAAGCCCCCCGGCAGTAACATGGAGGACAGAGCGCACACTGCGATAGACCAGAGACACACAAGACACAACACTGGACATGGTGCAGACGAAATCCAGACCCCCCCACCGCTGAGCACCCCGAGGAGCTGACCGCCATCTCCTACACAGACTGCGGCTCTTGTCGCTGCTTCGCTCCCATTGTGCTGTGCTCCGAGTGTCACAATATGACGGCTGTATGCAGAGATGGGGGAAAGGGTTAAATGCAAGATGTCTGACGAGGCGCTAAAAAGATACTGGCTGCTCTGCGGCTTGTAGCGTTCTCTTACCTTCTAGGCCAGGAGCGCTCACTATAGGGCTGCACCCAACAGAGGCCAAAATAGGGACTTGTTGTTCGCTGCATACAATGGGCGAGGGATGCCGCCGCATACAATGGGCGACGGATGCTGCCGCATTCAATGGGCGACGGATGCCGCCGTATACAATGGGCGATGGATGACGCCGTATACGATGGGCGAGGGATGCCGCCGTATACAATGGGCGACGGATTCCGCCATATACAATGGGCGACGGATGCCGCCCTATACGATGGGCGAGGGATGCTGGATGCCGCCGTATACAATGGGTGGCGGATGCCGCGTATACAATGGGTGACGGATGCCGCCCTATACGATGGGCGAGGGATGCTGGATGCCGCCGTATACAATGGGTGATAAATGCCACCGTATACAATGGGCAATGGATGCCGCCGTATACGATGGCCGAGGGATGCCGGATGCCACCGTATACAATGGGCGAGGGATGCCGCCGTATAGAACGGGCGAGGGATGCCGCCATATACTATTGGCAATGGATGCCGCCGTATACAATGGGTGAAGGATGCCGCCGTATACAATGGAGGAGGGATGCCGCCGTATACAATGGGCGAGGGATGCTGCCATATACGATGGGCGAGGGATGCCGCCGTATACAATGGGCGATGGATGCCGCCGTATGCAATGGGCGAGGGATGCTGCCATATACAATGGGCGGGGGATGCCGCCGCATACAATGGCGACGGATGCCGCCGTATACAATGGGTGACGGATGCCGCCGTATACAATGGGCGATAAATGCCACCGTATACAATGGGCAATGGATGCCGCCGTATACGATGGCCAACGGATGCCGGATGCCGCCGTATACAATGGGCGAGGGATGCCGCCATATACTATTGGCAATGGATGCCGCCGTATACAATGGGTGAGGGATGCCGCCGTATACAATGGAGGAGGGATGCCGCCGTATACAATGGGCGAGGGATGCCGCCGTATACAATGGAGGAGGGATGCCGCCGTATACAATGGGCGAGGGATGCTGCCATATACGATGGGCGAGGGATGCCGCCGTATACAATGGGCGAGGGATGCTGCCATATACGATGGGCGAGGATGCCGCCGTATACAATGGGTGATGGATGCCGCCGTATGCAATGGGCAAGGATGCCGCCGTATATGATGGGCGATGGATGCCGTCGTATACGATGGGCGATGGATGCCACCGTATACGATGGGCGAGGGATGCCTCCGTTATACGATGGGCAATGGATGCCGCCGTATACGATATGTGAGGGATGCCGCCGTATACAATGGATGAGGGATGCTGCCATATACAATGGGTGATGGATGCTGCCGTATACAATGGGAGAGGGATGCCGCCGTTCATGATGGGCGATGGATGCTGCCGTATACAATGGGTGATGGATGCCGCCATATATGGGTAAGGGATGCCACAGTATACAATGGGCGAGGGATGCCGCAGTATACAGTAGGTGAAGGATGCTGCCATATGCAATGGGTGATGGATGCTGCCGTATACAATGGGAGAGGGATGCCGCCGTTCATGATGGGTGATGGATACCACAGTATACTATGGGTGATGGATGCCGCAGTGATGGGTGTTGGATGCCGCCGTATATGATGGGTGATGAATGCTACTGTAAGTGATGGGTGATGGATGCCGCTCTACACTCCGTGACAGAAGTTATGTCGCTTATCCATGTTATGTAAATAAAAGCTTATAACCGGACGTTGAATTCATCCATTGGTTTTATAAATTATTCTTTTGAAAGTTGAAACCCTCCCAAATTTGGTTTAGGTTAAGAAAATAAATTGGCATCAATGCAGAAATATTGATCATTTAATGGAAACAGAATGGTCAGATTTTGACAAGACAAAAGTTTTGTCACCTGGTCATATAATGCACCCAATCCTAGTTTACATCCTCACTTGTGCTCAGTAAATGATCGGTTAATTAGTGGGTGTGTATAAAAAGAAACCCAGCACCCCAGACCTTCACTTGAACTGCAACTTGAGCTCTGACAACATGCCAAAAATCCACCCTGCGACCAAATCCTTGATTATCAAGAGGCTGAAGACCAGATCCACTGCAGAGGTGGCGGGCACCTTTAATGTGTTTCAGCGTCAAGTACAAAGAATTAAAAAAAGATTTGAAGAGACTGTAGATGTGTTTGACAAGCCCAGGTCCAGCAGACCCCGCAAGACAACTGCTCAGGAGGAACGTTTGTTGGTTAGAAAATCCAAAGCAAGCCCCTCTTCCACTGCAGCAGAGCTCCAACAGGCCTGGTCACCTCAAGTCCCTGTGTCAACTAGAACAGTTTGTAGGATTCTGTCTTGAAATGGCCTCCATGGTCGAATCAGTGCCCAGAAGCCAGCACTAAACAAAAGGCAAATAAAAAAACGTTCCACAGCCTGCTAAACAGATGGACGCTGGAAAAGTGGCAGAAGGTGGATTTCTCTGATGAATCTTCAGTAGAATTACACCACAGCCGCCGCAAATACTGCAGGAGACCTACTGGAGCCCATATGGATCCAAAATACACCCAGAAAACAGTTAAATTTGGTGGTGGAAAGATCATGGTCTGGGGTTACATTCAGTATAGGGGTGTGCGAAACATTTGCAAGGTGGAAGGCAATATCAATAGCCTAAAATCTCAAGAAGTATTATCTACCTCTTACATTCCAAATCATAAAAGGGGTCAAATTCTGCAGCAGGATGGTGCTCCATCTCATACATCCATCTCTACAACAAAGGTCCTCCAGGCAAAAAAGATCAAGGTGCTCAAGGACCGGCCAGCCCAGTCACCAGACGTGAACATCATTGAGCATGTTTGGGGTAGGATGAAAGAGGAAGCTTATAAGACAGTCCAAGAATCTAGATGAACTCTGGGAGGCATGTAAGACTGCATTCTCTGCTATTCCTGATGACTTCATTAATAAATTGTATGAATCATTGTTGAACCGCATGGATGCCGTCCTTCAAGCTCATGGAAGTCACACAAAATATTAATGACTCTAATAGCACCACAACTTAATTCACCAATGTTATGCAACATATATTTGTATTTTAAGATAATTATTTGTTTGAATATCACATTACTTTCTGTGGACGACAAAACTTTTGTGTTGCCAAAATCTGACCATTCTGTGTCCATTAAATGATCAATATTTCTGCATTGATGCCAATTTATTTTCTTAACCTAAACCACATTTCGGAGGGTTTCAGCTTTCAAAAGAATAATTTATAGAACCAATGGATGAATTTAACGTCAGGTTATAAGCTGTTATTTACATCCCATGGATAAGCGACATAACTTCTGTCAGGGAGTGTATACTGCCTGTCAGGTATATACTCAAACCCAGTGGAAAACTCTAAACGCTGTCCGTTTAATTGATGGTTGTGCTCCAATCTTGTCTGAGCTCGTGCAGGAATCTCAGCGGCTGCACGAGGTGCAATGTGCTGCAGAATCGATCTTCCACATTGGGATTGCGTTAGCCTGTTTAACCCCTTACAGACAGGGGCATTTTTGCGCTTTTTTTTCCTCCTCTTGTTCTAACAAGCATATTTTCCCATCACGGAGCCCTATCACGGCTCGTTCTTTGTGGACGGGACGTAGTTTTCAGTGACGCCATTCATTTAACCAAGTGTGAAAAAGAAAAAACAATTCTTCCATCGTAAAAAAATAAATCAAATCTCTTTTTTTCCCTTTTCTTGCACCATGAACTTTTGATTTTTCCGGCTCTGGAGCTGTTTTTTTGTGCATGGAACACATCTTGATATTATCTTCGGGTTCGTACAGTATTTTCATTGCCTTTTAATGTTTTTTTCTATTATTTTTTGGATGGGAGGCTGTGGGGGTTTTGCAGCAAGAAAAAAAGTCTATTCTGTCATTAAAAAAAAAAGGGCCGCCATTCACGGCAGATTGTGTGAGATAAACGTTTGATATTTTGCGTTCGGACATTTACGCACGTAGCGATATAGAGCAGGATAGTTGGAGTTTGTGTGAATTTGATTAGCTGGCCTGGCCTGAAGATGACGTCGCACCAGGCCGGCTAATCACAAGAGGAGATGCAGATGGCGGCTGGTGAGAAGCGATTCTCGGGGCTGCCGTCTAGGGGCCACAGATTACTGACCGGGTCCTGCAAATCGATTCCCATCATCTCTACTGTTAGTTTTATTCTTTACATTTGGGGAATAGAGGGGAGATTGCAGCATTTATATATATATATATATATATATATATATAATATTTTTTTAATGTCGCATTTCACAGCAGCATTGTAAGGGTTACACTGATCGGACCGGCGCTGGCTGTGTAACGCCGCTCCTGAGCGCTCCAGGCAGTGATGGCGCACTGCCGCCATACGTACACGATATCGTCGCTGACAGCTTCATCCACTTTCCATGTAAACGTCTTTGGAGAGACGCGGTGTTGATTCTTATAAGACAATTATTCTCAGGTGATAATGACATGTAATCTGAACCGGCTTTTAGGACATTGTGGCGACCGTCCGATTCTAACATCCGGGGCCTAAAAATCTGGAATGATCAGATCTACTCTACGCTGGACAGTAAATCTAGGACCCGCCGGGACAAGCGTAATTGGGAAAGTCTTTGTGGTGGACATTGCTCCTCGGCCGATAAACTCACCGCTCGCCCTATTCTCAGTCGGTTTTCACGGATCAGGTGTATGGGGATTTGTCAAGCATGGAAGGAACATGGAAGATGGCAATTTTCCATCTCCTTTTCACGTGTTTTTAATTGATCCGTTGCAAAATGTAAATGGAAAAAAAATAATTCAGACAGTTTATACCTTCAACCCATTTCTGATGGATGAAAAACGTAACCGATGATGTGTAAATGTAGCCGGCATGCGTTCCTGACGAGACCCGCTGATGCTGAGAGTTCCCTGAGCTGGTCAGGACTTAGACTAGTCAGTATTTTTGTCTCCTGACCCCACACATTTGTTCCGCCCTCTAGGGTGTCAGTCGGTCGGTGGGGTGTGGATTTCGCTCACACTCGGAGAGACCCTTGCTCTGTAAACACAATCTTTCATCACAACATGGAGGCGCTGCCGGTGTGGAGATGACCTTGCTGCCTACCAGAATGGAAGCAACCGTTCCCCCCATCTTCGAGTGGGCATCGATGGCATTATTTTTAGGCCAGACCAATATGTAGGATCAACAGTTCACATTGATCAATTATTTCAGATCACATGAACAACGGACAGTGATCACCCCAGACTACAGAAGGGAGACATCTTTTTATGAATCCTATCTATGACCTCAGCATTACATGAAGGGTCAACAAGTGCTCCAACCATCAAAAATGTGGAAAGGCAAGGAAGTCATCAGCATATGGTTCAGGCATTGTCATCAGTCGGATAGGTATAACCATAAGTTCCTCACTGCATATCCTCAACCTAAACCCCAAACCAGCACCTATCATGAGGTGCTAAGGACTAAGAGAAGCAGGACATTTTTAGAAGTCCATTCCCAGGAGATGGAAGTAGCAGAATTGTCCTATGTGAACTCAACCTTGGAGCTTAGGTTTACTCCTTTCTGGCATCTGAGCAATACAAACCCTGTCTTCACGAGACTCGTTCACTCCTCCCTCATGCTACAAATTTATGGCCAGCAAAGACCAGAGTCTTCTTGAAGAGATCAACGTCAAAGTTTTGCACAAATCTTCAGAAGACTGAGGGATTTGGAGCCCGATATGTTCTAATCTGCACCCAAAATTATGAGGCACAAGCATGAAGTTTTGAGAAGTATTACAGTCTTCCATGCCACCCGCCTCGCATCCTTTACTTGTACTCAGCCTTGGCTTCTGTTTCTGGATCTTACATTGGGTATAATTCTGGAGTCCAGTTACCACTGGGGGACACTCGGCCAGCAGAGGTCACATCACAGCCAGCAGTCAGGCCCACACACGTACACATACTACAGACGTCACAATAAAGCTCTCACGTGACATAACAATAGATTGCACAATATCTGACCAAGGAGGGAGCTCACATTATATGGCGTCACAGCGGTGATGGGACATCACGCTTCACTTTGGAATGTTGGCAGAACGCTGCATAGGTGAAGTGGGAGGTGGAACCAGAGGTGGACAACTGGACTTGATTCACAGCCATAGCATGGGAGACAGATGGGTGGAAAATGGAGCTACCCCAATCCAGTCACTGAGAGTGATGGCACTTGAAGAGAGGATTTTACAGACTCCTGCACTGAAGAGGGAAAAAAATGAAGGGTAACTGGGAAAATGGTTTGTTCTGTTCAATGCCTGGATCATTAGCCTTACTAGCTGAACACAGCTGAGGCTCCATGTAGAAAGAGATACCAAGAGGTTGGTGCCCTAACTGCTTAGTGCTTTTGAAGCACTTTCATGGAGTTTGGTTTTCCTCCAAGTTCTCCATTTTACTCCTAAGCTCCAGAAACTTGTATAGATTAAAAGTCTTCCTATGAAATCTGCCACTGTGGGAAGGGTTAGCATTATATTAAGGATGGAAATAAAGTACCTTATGCCTTCTGGTGGCTAACGTTCCCAGAAAATCAGCTTGAACCCACTGACTTCTCGTATGAGGAAGATGGGATGACGTGGAACGTGGTGATTTGTGGCAAAGGAAAACCAGGGCTGCTTTGCTTTCATATCTCACACAATCCTTATTGAAAAAATGACTAAGTATGGAATGGACAAGGCAACTGTTAGGTGGATTCATAACTGGCTTAGTGATCGGACCCAAAGAGTGGTCATAAATGGCTGCACATCCAGGTGGAAGAATGTCTCAAGTGGGGTACCACAAGGCTCTGTTTTGGGCCCTGTATTGTTCAACATCTCTATCAATGATTTAGATTAAGGAATTGAGGGTAAACTGATCAAATTTGCTGATGACACAAAGCTAGGAGGGTAGCTAATACTAGAGAAGAGAGAGAGAGGATTCAAAAAGATATAATAAACTGGAGCAGTGGGCAGCAACTAACAGAATGGATTTTAACAGGGAAAAATGCAAAGTACTACATCTGGGCAATAAAAATGAAAAAAGCATATACAAAATGGGAGGAATACGGCTAAGTAACAGCACATGTGATTAAGACTTGGGTATACTAATAGATCACAGACTGAACATGAGTCAACAGTGTGATGCAGCAGCAAAAAAGGCAAATACAATTCTAAGATGTATCAACAGAAGCATACAGTCTAGATCACGTGAGGTCATTATTGCCCTCTACTCCTCTTTGGTCAGACGTCATCTGGAATACTGTGTCCAGTTTTGGGCACCACATTTTAAAAAAGGCATCAACAACTGGAGCAAGTTCAAAGGAGAGCCACCAGAATGGTGACCGGTCTGCAAACCATGTCCTATGAGGAACGGTTGCAGGATTTGGGAATGTTTAGCTTGCAAAAAAGAAGACTGAGAGGAGACTTAATAGCTGTCTACAAATATCTCAAGGGCTGTCACACTGTAGAAGGATCATCTTTATTCTCATTTGCACAAGGAAAGACTAGAAGCAATGGATGAAACTGAATGGGAGGAGACACAGATTAGGTATTAGAAAAAACTTTTTGACAGTTAGGGTGATCAATGAGTGGAACAGGCTGCCACGAGAGGTGGTGAGTTCTCCTTCAATGGAAGTCTTCAAACAGAGGCTGGACAGACATCTGTCTGGGATGATTTAGAGAATCCTGCTTTGAGCAGGGGGTTGGACCAGATGACCCAGGAGGTCCCTTCCAACTCTACCATTCCATGATTCCATGACTGAAGGACTTGGTTGAAAATTGCCCACTGAGCAAAAACTAAAAAGTAGGCAGAAATGAGGAGAAACTAAAAATAGTGGGTGAACATTGTGTTCTGCCCTAGATGGTAGAGCCTCTCTGGTAATGTCTACATTATTTTAGACATTGTGTACATTGTAAAATTGATCTATGAGATCTCGTAGTTTGCTCCTCCGAGGGTTTTCCTGGGTTCTTAGACAGTCTTTGCATTCTCTATATTTGTCTTGGTTTTAACATTTACTAG
Source organism: Oophaga sylvatica (assembly GCA_033576555.1). NCBI lineage: Eukaryota > Metazoa > Chordata > Amphibia > Anura > Dendrobatidae > Oophaga > Oophaga sylvatica. Next base: position 29,374 of record JARQOD010002627.1, on the reverse strand, counting down.
AGGGAATATTCCCTCGATGCAATTCTCAGTAGGAGGAAGGACATCTATCTAATTTTTGGATCAATCATGAATGAATGACCAATGGAAGCCCAGAAAAATATTTAGACTTGAGAGTCCTCAGTGGTTGATACCTTTTAATGGCTAACTGAAAAGATGGTAACAAATTGAGCCCATGGAAGCCCATGTGTTTGTGACCAATGTTCAGCACCTTCCAGTATCTGGTTCCACTCTGATGGATGAGGAGGTTTAGAGAAGGCACAATGGAAGGAAACAATGGAAGCCCATGTGTTTGTGACCAATGTTCAGCACCTTCCAGTATCTGGTTCCACTCTGATGGATGAGGAGGTTTAGAGAAGGCATTTGGTCATCCGATTGGGTCCTGGCACTGCGGGCACACCGCCATCTCGTCTACATATCTCTCCACTTGGATTGTGCTGATAAAGAACTCAAATTTGGTCTGAAGAAGTTCTCTGGCCTCCTGGAGCACAATGTCGGCCTCACATGTCTCATCTGCAAGTGGAAATGGAGAATCAAGACAAGAAAGATTCATCAGGACGAATAATTGTGTAATTGTTCTCATCTCATCACAATATTACTGGTATTGCACAGAATGGTTAGATGCAAAGACATAGTCCTCCAAAAATGAATGTGGCAATGGAATAACAGTCATAGTGGGCTATTTCACAATTCTCCCAACAGAAGGTCTAAGCTTAGATCACAGTAAATTCTTGAAAGACGCAGGTTGATCTTACCAATCGCCAAATGCACAGACACGGCGTTCTGATTTAAGGTCAGAGCCCAAAGTCGTAGACTGTGCACAGACCGGACCCCCTGAAGAGATATAAGGACTTCCTTCACAGTGCCATGTGCAATGCTGCGGGGTCTACCTGGTACCAGAGACAAAGGCAAAAGTCACCTGAAAATGCCTGAGAGGAGAGAAATCAGTAATTTTAACGATGAGGAGACCCGAATGTCTTGGAGTCACCATAGTCACCTGATTGTAGAGGGATACTCAAGTGTGGACTAATGCACACAACACAAAGGCAAGCCATGAAGATGGAGTGTCACCTAATAATAAGCTTTCATCTCTCTGAAAACCCGGACAGAAGAGCCCATCAGATGATAATGCTACCCGTTCCCCATTGTGTTAGTATGCCATGTTACTGCAGAACAGTGCAAGTTCTCTCATATCCTTGGGAATGGACTGATAATGGTCAGTGTCCACACCACTGGAAGAGAAGAATTTAACTTTTGAAAGAAGTGGGGAAGCTTTGGATGTAATCAAACATGAACATCCCTCTGAGGTCCCCTCCTATTGTAGATCCCACAATAATGGATGGAAGGTCATGGAACCTGATCTACTTGTCTTATCATTGATGGCGGACAATTTTTCTAATTCCCTAATAACTCACTAATTATCAAATATCAGGAGGTCCCTCATAAACACAAAAAAAGAAACCTGATACCCACCATTATTACCATGGATCCAAGCTCCAAAGCTGGGAACTGACAAAACTAGTGAAAGACACTTTGAAAAATCTCAGATGCCATGCAGGGTTACGATCTATTAGGTCTTGTCAACCAAGTCATCTCCCATAACAATATCCCCCAACACAATCCATGGAGAAAGAGCATTGCACCCGGTCCACTGAGATGTCCAACAATTCCAGGCCACAGGCAGAGTCTTCAGACCGAGTCTAGCGCCAACCGGGATAATACTGGCCCTCTCATTACCTAACGCTCAGTTTTGAGCAGAGGACCCTTGGAGTACAATGGACTATTTTCATTGTCTTCACGTGTGCAATAAACAGTGCCAGCCTGTAAATAGGTCTGCATGTCCTTTAGCATCCAAAGAAGAAGGCTGCATCTGGCTGGCACTTTCTACTTATAGTTTTGGAGGATCTCGCCCTGATCGGACACCTCAGTGATCATATTGGAACACTGACCTGGAGATCTTTTTCCTGGGGCACTTATATTGCCCATCTACATGGGTGCAGTAAGTCTGGCATCAGCTGGCGTATTCTACATTTTTTTAATGTCTCCAGATTCTGGCTTTGACTAAACATGGAATATGGTCTCATAAACTCAATAACTCTATAATGTTTATCTTCCTTCTCCTCAGAAAAACAAGATTTTTTGTTTTTCCCGTGACCCGTTTTCGCTTTTCTCCTACCAGCTGCCCCACTATCGGGCTTACCTTCCATCAGAACCCAAAACACATCACGTAAAATGGTGACCGTTGTTGCCAGTACAAAGATGGAGAAGAGAAAGGTACAGAGGGGATCCGCAATCTTGTACTGAGGCTGCAATGAGAAAATAAATACAGCTCCAACATGAGCCCTGGAACAAGACTGGTAATAGCCTAGAAAGATAAAGATTAACCCTGCACCCTCTCCTGCTGGTTATTACCATTACTGGCACATTTATTTATTTCTCATATTTCTTCTTACATTCCCTATTTGCTCCTTTACCACCCTCCCTCCTTGCTACCCAACTCTATCCCATTATTTTCCTCCGTACACCACTTTCGGCTTCAACCCCAAATCACCTCCCTTGCTCCTTGTTCTTGTTTCCATTCCATCTCCCAAATATCCCCCATCACTCCTTGTGTCACCTCTGCTCCTTTATTCCTTCCCTCATTGTCTTCTTTTTCTGTTCCCTTTTCTCCTTGTTTCTGGTCCCCATCTCCGTTCCATCTCCTTCTGGTTATCCCCATGCCTCCTCCTTGGGTCTCCTCTGCTCTGTTAGTCCCTCTTCATCTACCTTTTCTGTTACCTTTTCTCCTTGCTCTTTGTCCCCATCTCCTTCTAGTTGGGTCACCTCTGCTCTATTACTCAATCTTCATCTTCTCTGTTTCCTTTTCTCCTCGCTTCTCTGTTCCCTTTTCTCCTCGCTCCTTGTCCCCATCTCTGTTCCATCTCCTTCTGATTATCCCCATGCCTCCTCAATGGGTCATCTATGCTCTGTTACTCCTTCTTCATCTTCCTTTTCTGTTCCCTTTTCTCCTCCTTGCTCCTTGTCCCCATTTACTTTCCATCTCCTTCTGATTATCCAGTTGCCTCCTCCTTGGGTCACCTCTGCTCTGTTACTCCTTCAACTTCCTTTTCTGTTCCCTTTTCTCCTCCTTGCTCCTCGTCCCCATCTCCGTTCCATCTCCTTCTGATTATCCCCTTGTCTCCTTCTTGGGTCACCTCTGCTCTATTACTCGCTCTTCATCTTCCATTTCTGTTCCCTTTTCTCCTCCTTGCTCTTCGTCCCCATCTCCGTTTCATCTCCTGATTATCCCCTTGTCTCCTCCTTGGGTCATCTATGCTGTGTTACTCCTTCTTCCTTTTCTGTTCCCTTTTCTCCTTGCTCCTTGTCCCCATTTCCGTTCCATCTCCTTCTGATTATCCAGTTGCCTCCTCCTTGGGTCACCTCTGCTCTGTTACTCCTTCAACTTCCTTTTCTGTTCCCTTTTCTCCTCCTTGCTCCTCGTCCCCATCTCCGTTCCATCTCCTTCTGATTATCCCCTTGTCTCCTTCTTGGGTCACCTCTGCTCTATTACTCGCTCTTCATCTTCCGTTTCTGTTCCCTTTTCTCCTCCTTGCTCTTCGTCCCTATCTCCGTTCCATCTCCTTCTGATTATCCCCATGTCTCCTCCTTGGGTCACTTCTGCTCTGTTACTCCCTCTTCATCCTCAATTTCTGCTCCCTTTTCCTTTCACTCCTTCCTTCCCTCTCTGCTCAGTTTTCTTCAGCAGTTTATTTCCTAGTTTTTGTCTATGCTTCTGATGCCCATTGTACCACAGTCCACCCTCACTTATTACACTCACTTTGAAGTAAATAATGATGGCTGCTACCATGACTCCAACGCTCTGCAGAAGATCTCCAATCACATGAATGAACGCTGCTCGGACACTTGTGTTTCCATGTTGACCCAAGTGCAGAGACAGCCCACTGCTTTGACTGTCTCCTATCTTCTCATATCCTGAGCCATGGCTGTGCCCATGGAAGGTGGTAGACTGGTGGAGGATGTAGGCCATACTGGGAAATAAATACAAAACACATCAGGAATCATTATTATGGAATGACCCGAATCCTGCAACATTCTCGTCACCATCAGAGCTTTATCCTCACATATAATAGATGTTAAATGTCTCCATCTTGAGGTGGGAGCATTGATGATATTCATCAAATAGCCTAAAGTTCAGACAGAAGATGGCGATGGAGCAGGATCTTCTCCTGAATATATACATTGGGCAACTACCAGGACGAAGGTGATGATGACTCATATTTCCAAAGAATTAAGTCACCTAGACTTCACAAGCTGAAATCTGAGAAAAGAACATGTAATGCAGCTGCCAGGGGTGAACTAGTCCTGGTTACCATCTACAATCTCAGCCATTTTACAACTAGAAGAAAACCGTAGGCCTAACAACCATGAGGAAATGTCAGCTCAAATGCGCCAGAGGTGGCAGAGAAGAGGGGATGTGCTCTAGAGGCTTCATCATGGCCCCATGTGGACTCATGAGGTAAAGCTCTACAGTCACATGATATACTGTGTATATGATACTCACATGATGTTGACGACAACAGCACAGCCGGAAGTAATGAGCATGACGTGTCCATCAATATCATAGTCATTATTGATAATTCGTGCGGTGGCGAGGTACAGAAGAATCCCAGTCACGATCCAGATCGAGAAGATAGAAGCCAAAGCCCCCAGGATTTCTAGAAATCATATGATGGCATCACATTATAACACACACCAGGAGTAATAAAAAAACAAGGGTGCTGATACAGCTATGGCACAGCAATCACCACACTGACAAAGACTGAAATAAGGACATTTTACACACGTGGTCAAAATTGTTGGTACCCCTCGTTTAGTGACAGAAATAACTTGAATCTGACAAAAGTAATAATAAATCAAACATCGATGAAAATGAAGAAATGAAAGTCAGACATTGCTTTTCAGCTTCCACAGAACTTAAAAAAAATAAACCTCATGAAATCGGCCTGGACAGAAATGATGGGACCTTAACTTAATATTTTGTTGCACAACCTTTTGAGGCAATCACTGCAATCACACGATTCCTGTAACTGTCAGTGAGACTTCGCACCTCTCGACAGGTATTTTGTCCACTCCTCTAGAGTAAACTGCTCCAGTTGTCTCGTGTGTGAAGGTCGCCTTTTCCAGACGGCATGTTTCAGCTCTTTCCAAAGATGCTCAATAGGATTTAGGTCAGGGCTCATAGAAGCCACTTCAGAATATTCCAATGTTTTCCTCTTAGCCATTCTTGGGTGTTTTTAGCTGTGTGTTTTGGGTCATTATCCTGTTGCAAGACCCATGACCTGCGACTGAGACCAAGCTTTCTGACACTGGGCAGCACAGTTCTCCTTAGAATCCCTTGATAGTCCTGAGATTTCATTGTACGCTGCACAGATTCTAGACACCCTGTGCCAGATGCAGCAAAGCAGCCCCAGAACATAACAGAGCCTCCTCCATGTTTCACAGTAGGGACAGCGTTCTTTTCTTCATATGCTTCATTTTTCCGTCTGTGAACATAGAGCTGATGTGCCTTGCCAAAAAGTTCCATTTTTGTCTCATCTGTCCATAGGAAATTCTCACAGAAGCTTTGTGGCTTGTCAACATGTAGTTTGGCAAATTCCAGTCTGTCTTTTTATGATTTTTTTTCAACAATGGTTTCCTCCTTGGTCGTCTCCCATGAAGTCCACTTTGGCTCATACAACGATGGATGGTGCGATCTGACACTGATGTTCCTTGAGCTTGAAGTTCACCTTTAATCTGTTTACAAGTTTTTCTGGCTCTTTTGTTACCATTCGTATTATCCGTCTCTTTGATTTGTCATCAATTTTCCCCCTGCGGCCACGTCCAGGGAGGTTGGCTACAGTCCCATGGATCTTAGATTTCTGAATAACATGTGCAGCTGTAGTCACAGGAACATCAAGCTGCTTGGAGATGGTCTTATAACTTTTACCTGTAACATGTTTGTCTATAATTTTCTTTCTAATCTCCTGAGACAACTCTTTCCTTCGCTTCCTCTGGTCCATGTTGAGTGTGATACACACCATGTCACCAAACAGCACAACAAGTATCTGTAGCCTCTATACAGGCCACTCACTGATTACAAGATTGTAGACACCTGTGATGCTAATTAGTGGACACATCTGGATTTAACATGTCCCTTTTGTCACATTATTTTTAAGGGTGCCATCATTTCTGTCCAGGCCTATGTCAGGAGTTTTTTTTTTTTTAATTCTATGGAAGCATGGTTGAAAAGCAATGTCTGACTTTCATTTGTTAATTTTCATAGATTTTTTTTATATATTATTACTTTTGTCAGATTCAAGTTATGTCTGTGACCATTGTGGGGTTTTTCTGTCATTAAACGAGGGGGACCAACAATTTTGACCACGTGTGTACATCTCGGGATATATAACATATCTGAGACTTTATGGATTCTGTTCCTACTTATGTGGGTGAATCCGAGGTTCCCGTGTGGATGTGTCTGTAGGCTCTCCAGGCTTCAGCCTATAGGTGGTAGTGGTTGGTACAGCTAATAGATGGTGCAAGTGACAAGATGGACCATGCATAGTGGTCATTTAGTGATTTCAAGAGTTAAAAAACAGAGAAGTGAAACTAGTCTTTGGTATGAAATGATGACTATTGTGGAAGAACTAGTCATTATACGGAGCAAATCCTTACAAGAAATGCAGCATCCATGGTGGAAATCTCACTGACCCGAGAATTGCATTTTACTCCATGTTCACATGACATTAAGTAAAGCCTTGTGTCAACCATAATACAGAAGAGCTGTGCCATGGACACTCTGCAGTAGGAGGCTACACCATAGGCACTCTATAATAGGAGGCTACGCCATGGACACTCTACAGTAGGAGGCTACAGCATGGACACTCTACACTAGAATTTTAGGCCATGGACACTCTACAGTAAGATGCCAGGCCATGGACACACTACAGTAGGAGGCTAGGCCATGGACACTCTACAGTAGGAGGCTACAGCATGGACACTCTTACAGTAGGATGCTAGGCCATGGACACACTACAGTAGGAGGCTAGGCCATGGATGTCATGATACATAGTTTGCCCTGTCCTGCATTTCTGTATAACTTTGTTCCTCCATCATCATTTAACTTAGGCTTATGTCAACACAGCTAGAGGACTCCCCATTGTTCTCCTAAGCCGGGGAGAACTTACAATACCCATTCATATAGACATATCGGAGCCATGAATGGACCAAACCATTGACTAGGAGGTGGGAACCTCTCCTCCCCTACCCTTGGGCTGTTCCCAGTAGCCCAAGACAAGGGACTTATGCGTGACCAGTGTTGTGTTGGGAGATCTCCAGAGAAAAAGGGTGAGGGCTCTTAGCTGCGGCAAGACCTCACGTCGGTCTGTGATTTTGGACTTATTATGGACATCGGGAATAACATGGATATTTGAATTGGTATGCTGCCTGCCTCAATAAATCCCGTTGGATTGTTCTTAGCCCGGTGGTCTCTTCTTGCTCTGCCGCATACCCCGTCACAATGGACACTCTACAGTAGGAGGATAGGCCATGGACACTCTACAGGAGGATGCTAGGACATGGACACTCTACAGTAGGAGGCTACAGCATGGACACTCTACTATAGGATGCTAGGATTAATCAAAAAAATTGTCCTAAAGAAATATCCAAAGGCACTTCATACATAAGTAATATACCACACTGGAGTGTAGATTCACACCAGAAAGAAGAGATCCAAGATAATATATTCATTTTTATTTCAATATTTAAAACAAACAAAAAACAATATAAAAAATCAGAAATGTCTCAAAAAGAGACATCACCATATTAAACTGGACCATGTGAGAAAATTCCAGCAGGTAAGCATAAATGTAATGAGCAGACAGTCTGCCCAGAACAATACGGTATATATGTACAATATATGATGCTTACACAATCAAAAAAAAGAGATAAATATATTGGAAAAAATTCCACTAATCACATGGAAACCATAAGTATAAACGATGCCAGGTAAAAAATACAGGTATTATCATATAAAGTATAAGATTATACAGCCAATTAAAATCAACATATAAATGCAAAATTGCACATTAATATTATAAAGGGATGGCAGTACTGAATATAGTGAAATTCTATCAGGTGGCTGCTCAACGTTTCCGGGGGCGGAAGAAGCAGACGGCGAAACGCGCGTCGGGGTGGGGGGACGCCACCACTGCACTCTGCCAGGTAATTGTTCAGCCTTACGTATTTTTTGGTTCAGTACTGATGTTATCATGGGCGCCATGAAATAGTGCCTTATTAGGCTGTTCTGTTTGATATTGACTCTGGATGGGACTGGAATTGTTTCATTCTTTGCGGTTTATCCTCTATTTTGATATCAAGCTGATCTGGTCATTCGCAATAGATATTCGGAACCGTTGAGCAGCCACCTGATAGATTTTCACTATATTCAGTACTGCCATCCCTTTATAATATTAATGTGCAATTTTGCATTTATATGTTGATTTTAAATGGCTGTATAATCTTATACTTTATATGATAATACCTGTATTTTTTACCTGGCATCGTTTATACTTATGGTTTCTATGTGATTAGTGGAATTTTTTCCAATATATTTATCTCTTTTTTTTATTGTGCAAGCATCATATATTGTACATATATACCGTATTGTTCTGGGCAGACTGTCTGCTCATTACATTTATGCTTACCTGCTGGAATTTTCTTACATGGTCCAGTTTAATATGGTGACTTCTCTTTTTGAGACATTTCAGTTTTTTTCTAATGTTTTTGTTTGTTTTAAACATTGAAATAAAAATTAATATATTATCTCGGATCTCTTCTTTCTGGTGTGAATCTACACTCCAGTGTGGTATATTATAGGATGCTAGGCCATGGACACTCTACAGTAGGAGGCTACAGCATGGACACTCTACAGTAGGATGCTAGGCCATGGACACTCTACAGTAGGATGCTAGGCCATGGACACTATACAGTAGGAGGCTACAGCATGGACACTCTACAGTAGGATGCTAGGCCATGGACACTCTACAGTAGGAGGCTACAGCATGGACACTCTACAGTAGGATGCTAGGCCGTGGACACTCTACAGTAGGAGGCTACAGCATGGACACTCTACAGTAAGATGCCAGGCCATGGACACTCTACAGTAGAAGGCTACAGCATGCACACTCTACAGTAAGATGCCAGGCCATGGACACTCTACAGTTTGTTGCTAGGCCATGGACACTCTTCAGTAGGATGCTACACCATGGACACGCTACAGTACGAGGCTACACCATGGACGCTCTGTAAGGAGGAAGACCGGGCTGCGGGTACCTGTACTGAGCCGGGTCCGGAAGTGTTGAGGCTGCCTCCCATGTTGCCTGGGGGAAGAATGAGGGACTGGACAAATCCCATGACCCGGGCAGGAGGGGCGTTGTCACGATACTGTAAATATGATTATGGTTTTCCTTATTATCGTCACCTACTTCTAGAAAGTTCCTTAGCTTCACTGACACTCCAGCTACACACACTGGTGTAATGTGATACTAGCTTGCTAGCAGCTTCCCCTCTCACCCCCTCCTCCTAGCAGCTGAGAAAACCGGTTTAGCAACTCTGAAACAACATGGTCTCTTCCTTTGTTGTATGATAGTTATTCAAGATGAAATATCTTGACCCCTGTGTATGTTATGAGTATGAAATTTTTATATCTGCCTGTTCATCGATAAAGTCAATAACCAGTGAATTTTCTAAACGCTGGCACCAGCAGAATCAAAGAAACAGATTCCTGCTTAGCCGATCCAACCAGGTACTCTGCGTTTAGACGTAATCGCACGCCAACGTCATGCGGAGTAAAATGGTACGCTGTGCATCGCTGTAAGAGATTCCATCTCTGAGTTATGATATTTATAAGTTTTGTTAGCAAATCTGTAACTCTGAGCAAAGGGGAGGGCGGTGGTAACGCAGCCCCTTTAGTGATGTCACGACCAGAGGGCTATAAGGCAGGGCCAGGTCATTTTGCTTCAGATTTGTCCAGACGCAGTGCAAGTCTGTGATGCATTACGACGTCTCGCCCATCCCCCAGCCGCATGGTTTGCCGCAATGATCTAAGTAACTGTAAGTTTCTGCCTTTCATCCTTTTATTTTGTAATCATCTTGTACATATTTTTAATTGTCTCACTTTGTAAAATCTTTTTATACCTTCTGCAAACGCTGCCTAGCTTTTTTGGAGTAAAATATAAAATTACTAGTTCGTCTCTATGCTCTATAACGAATTTGCACGTGCCTGAAGTGAATTACGCTACTAAATTGGTGTGGCATCTGCCCCACATTCTAGAAGCAGAGGCTGGTGGCAGCGAGTGTGTTCTGGGCTTTGGGTATTGCTGGCAGTGACAGAGCGGGTTTTATAAGTGTATTGCCTGGCTGCGTCTAGGAGTAGTTATAATCCTCTCACTGCAGCGTGCCTAATAGCCAGTACACGTCCAAACAGGCCCATCCGGCGACTAATTATCCTAGGTGCAGTTCCCTGACTGACCTGAGGGTAAGGGGGTGCCTGAGGGCTGCGAGTTCCAAAGCGGAAGAGGGATATACATAAATCCCTGCAGTTCATGAGTATTGGCGGCAGCGGAGGGATAACTAAAATAAGCCCCTCCGCGGTAAAGTGTAAGGTCAATAGACTTATTTGCTGTGTGTGCCCGTTCCTCATAGGCATGTTAAAAGAAAAAATGTGCGCAGCGGCAGTCAGTTTCCCGCGGTCAGAAAGTGTGCAGCAGGGTGAGCAGCACGCTCCGCACCCCGAGCGCAGGTGCTGTGACAGGCTGCAGTTGACAGCTCCCGGTACCACTAGAGGGACAGTGAGAGTGAAGAGCACTGGGCGTCCAGTGACTGTGAGTACCGCTTACATACGGAAAAGCAAGGGCCGAGTAAAGAACGGTAGTTTGCTGCCCTCCCTGCCATCTGCAGCTCATCAGCTCAAATTTAACCCCGGGATTGCTGCGTCCCTTTCTGCTTTGGCTGCACAGACTCATAGACTGGGGGCTCAACGGGTAGAACCGGAGACCACCCGTTGCTGCCAGAAGACAGACCATCGTTTGAGGGACCCCATCTGTGGACATCTCCCCGGCCGTTGCCGGTGCTACAACCCCCACAGGATCATCTGCGGAGGAGGAACATAAAGGACACGATAAGTTTGATAATTGGACTGTTATTATTCTGCACTTGCTTTTCACCCTTTAACCCTCTATCTCCCTGCGAGTTTATCAATCCTGTTAAATTAAATTGTTAAATTTGTGAACCCTACTCTACCTCCTTTCCGTCACTGCATCCCGCAACCTGCTTACAGCTCTACAGTAGGAGGTTGAGATCTACAGGCTGCAGATCACTCCAGGGCCAGCTTGTGCAGTCTGCTATGTGAGGTCATGAGAATGTCCCAGATATTTCCTGCACATTGATTTCACCTAGATCTCATTGCCCTCTGCAGAGATTAGATCCACTACATGCAATATTTGCAGGACTGGAGGTACCTCAGTGGGGAATGTTATGTCTCTGCTTGGACTCACACACTCGTCCTCAGCCGGTAGTTGTATTGATGTTACAGTAGTGTTAATATCTACTGGTCAATCCTTGAGGAAGAGTCGCTATAGTTGATGGTAACTCTTCACTTAAGTGGCCTTGAGGCGGTGAAGATGATAATCACGGCTATGCCTGTGAGCATCTCTCCATGATAGACTATTACCTCGTCCAGATGGAGGTGTCACCTACCTGAGCGATGCCAGCCAAACGTCATGTTCTTGGTTGGTGGTCGGCTGGATATCCACAGAGAGAAGAGGCTGACACACATACTACCCAGGTCAGTCAGTAGATGGGCAGCATCCGTCATTATGGCCAGGCTATGAGCAATGTACCCACCTAAAAGCAGAGAGAGGCATCATGGGAGCACACATTCACAATGTACAGACACTACTCAAGGTCCTAAAGTTACCTGTAACCTCTCCGATCATGAAGATAAAACACACCACACAGGCAAAGTACAACTTCTTCCGAGCCTGTAGCTTCTCCTGATTGTCAGAGGATGAGCAGGGACCATGGCAGTGCTGAGACACGGGACGCTCCAGCTCAATGGACACGGCAGAGTCACCATTCTGGAACGGGAACTCTGGGAAGAGGTCCTTGGTGCCTGTGAAAAGACTGCGGCAGAGCAGAAGTTACTGGATATAGTATGAGCTACAATATGGGAGGAATGTGTCAAAGTATTGTAACGAGGTGGCCCGGGGTGGTAGTCCCAGCCGAGTCAACTAAGCCACAGTGTACACCCTGGTACCTCGTACAGAAATGGACAGGACAGATACAATTCAAGGCACCACTGCAGTCCAACAGGGAATCAATTTAATAAAAAGGGATGAATAAAGTGCAACATTAACTTCCTGCTCTCTCCCTAACGACGTCCACAGCCGTACCCACAGCAGCCACGGCGGCCGAAAGAGGAGGTAGTCCTTATGCTGGAATCTGGATGCTTAAATTCGTTTCAACGGGTCACTTATGTAGTCCTAGTGCCCGTTGTGCTGTCCAAAGATCCAGGGCAGCACCCTTTACCCCCCTCCTGGGTCCAGGCAGCAGTCTTTACCCCTCCTGGATCCTGGAGTCCAGGCAAGGCTCCCAGCTGCAAATACATGTAACCTCATCTGCTTCATTCAATCAGCATTCAGGTTTATACAGCTCTGAGGTGGTAATACTACAGAAAATGATGATGTGATCACAATCTGCACTGCTGAAAATTCTGCACACAGTGCATATGCACTCATATATATATTATCTTATATTTCATCATATATATATATATATATATATATATATATATATATTTGTAGCAAAGCCAGGTAGGACTGGGTTAAACCCTAGCACAGCAGGTATTAATTAGATGCACCTGCCTAGCTTAGACTGAGAGCCAGGGGCTGACCTTGGGTCAGTCTGCAGGATGTTGAGCAAAGTGCAGTGTGATGAAGCTGCTGAGTAAGGAGCTAAAATGTGAGCTGTAACTGGGAGAGAGACAAGCCAGGGTCTCCCTCTGAATGGAGAATGCATGGGTTAGCTAGGAAAGCTGAGCAGTCTGTGTGTTGCAGCTGCATAGTAACATGAGGAAGCTGCAGCCTGTTCTGTGTGAACTGTGCCGGAGTTGAACACTTCTGTTTGGCGCTGAGAGCAGCAGGAGCTCAAGCTGAAGGGAACACCGAGACTAGGGGGATCGTGCCTCTTCGGTGTGTAAAGTTTCCTCCCAGAGAAAGGACTGTACTCTGTTCGGCTGAGCTTCATTGGCATGTACAGGTGCTTCTCACAAAATTAGAATATCATTGTGATGAATTACAGGGGGATCTGTTTATCCCACCTTCCAATTCCAGTTCGGAACTTGCAGCTCTCTGGCACCCCCTTACCCTCAGGTCAGTCAGAGAACTGCACCTAGGATAAGTAGTCGCCAGACGGGCCGCCTGGATGTGTACTGGCTATTAGGCACTCTGCAGTGAGGGCAATAACCTATTCCCATCCCAGGCGGTATTTACACTTATCAAACTCCATCCATCACTGCCAGGGTCTCCCCAAAAGTCCAGAACACACTACGCTGCCACCAGCTCCTGGTTTTAATTAATATCAAGTCAGGTGCCACCCGATCAGTAGCATTGGCTTAGTTTGAGGACGTGGGGATACGATTAGAGCAAGGAGAACAAAGCTAGCAAAGTTTTATATTTTACTCCAAAAAGAATAGGCAGTGATTACAAAAGTATAAAAAGATGTTACAAACTGAGACAATTACAATATGTACAAAGCAATTATGAAATAAAAAGGATGAAAGATGAAAAAACTTACAGTGATCTTATATCATTCCATGGTAAGCCATGAGCCAGGGAGGAGGGGCATATGTCCCAGTGCATCAGGTCAGGAGGCACAGTCTCTGGTAGTTGATTCCCAGGCAAAAAGAGAGAGAGAGGCCTCTTGATCCCATCTCTGAGTCTTATACCAGTGCCCAAAACCAAGGCACTCCCCCCTGTGCTGACCTCACTCGGTGGCTGAATACTCCCCTCTTTGGGAGTTATGAAATCCTTCTATTACCCATATCTCTGGGGGGGGGTACCCCATAGAAGGAAGATAAAATTACCTTTTGGCTCAGCATGACATGGGGTTCATTTAAATCTAAACACGAAGTGATATATGACCCGATTATGGAGAAATCCATTGCTCGGATTCTGCTGGTTCTGGATCCTAGAAATTTCACTGGGTTATAGATCTAACAGTGTACATTCAGAATATGTAAGCTTCATACTTATAACACTAAGCAGGGTCAAGTTATTACATCTGGAATAACTCTGCCATACACAAAGGACACACATATCTCAGACAAAGGACCAGTTTCTGACCACCAACACATTCTTGAGGGAGTGGGAAGGAGTATAGGATTACACAAACAGGCATACGTTATATTTCCTGACACCTCTCCCTTTTGGACTGCGCTACGGAGGCAGGACCTCTTGGTACTCCTCCATGCGCACCTCAGCAGACTCGCCCCGGCGGGACAGCCCGTCTGCATTGCCATGCTCGCTGCCATTTTTGTGTCTAACGGTAAAGTCATGCTGCTGGAGAGCAAGGCTCCAGCATAGAAACCTGGTACCAGACACTGTGTGCAGCCAGATAAGGGGGTTGTGGTCGGTCACTACAGTGAAGGTGCGTCTGTACAGGTAGGGCTGCAAACGTTGCAGGGCCCAAACCATGGCAAGGCACTCCTCGATTGGGGAATAGGCCACTTCCCTCGGCAGAAGCTTCTGGCTCAGGTACAACACGGGGTGCCCTTGGTTCCCTGAGTCGACCTGGCTAAGCACAGCACCGATGCCAAACTCGCTGGCGTCTGTCTGTACCAGGAATGGCCGACTGCTGTCTACAGCTTTTAACATGGGAGAGTTGCTCAGAGCTGTTTTCAAAGCCCGGAAGGCCACCTCACAGCCGTCTGTCCGGTAGACTGTCTGGGTTAGCTTCTTCCTGGTGAGGTCCATCAAGGGCTTTGCAAGGCTGCTATAGTTCTGCACAAAGCGCCTATAGTACACTGCAGTGCCCAGGAAGGACATCACTTGTTTGTTGGTCCTGGGGGTAGTCCAGGACATGATAGGGTCCACTTTCCCAGGCTCTGGTCTCATAGAACCCCCGCCTACCCGGTGCCCCAGGTAGTGGACCTCGCTCATGTCCATCTAGCACTTTCCCAGCTTGATGGTCAGGACTGCTTGGTGAATACGCTTGAGCACCTCCTGGAGATGCTGAAGGTGTTCCTCCCAGGAGGAACTGAAGACAGCAATGTCATCCAGGTACGCCACTGCGTACTTCTCTAGTCCCTGAAGCAGGTGACTGACCATCAGCTGGAAGGTGGCAGCGGCATTCTTCATGCCGAAGGGCATGACTGTGGACTCGTACAGTCCGAAGGAGGTGATAAAGGTGGACTTCTCCTGTGCCTCGGGGCTCAGGGGAATCTGCCGATATCCCAGACTCAAATCCATGATGGATAGGTGTTTCATGTTTGCTAACTGCTCAAGCAGCTCTTCGATGCACAGCATTAGGTGCGCATCAGAAGCCGTGATGGCGTTGAGCCCCTGGTAGTCCACACAGAACCGGGTGGTCCGGTCCTTCTTTGGCACCAGGACTACATGTGAGGCCCACTCACTCCAGGACTGTTGAATCCCCCCCAGCTGCAACATCTCATTGATCTCCTGGTGCATAACATGCTGCACCTCGTCGGAGATCCGATAGGGTGTCCGCCATAGTGGGGCATGATTCCCGGAGTCCAGTTCGTGAACAGCTATCTCAGTCCTTCCTAGTCAGTTGGCAAACACATCCCGGAAGTGTTCCAGCACGTCTCACAGTTGCAACGCTGGGGTGCGGTTAGCAAGGCGCTTACCTCCACGTCTTACACCTGTCCTCTGCCTTCTACATTACTCTGCGCTCCTCCTCTTAGACCTGTCCTCTGCCTTCTACATTACTCTGTGCTCCTCCTCTTAGACCTGTTCTCTGCCTTCTACATTACTCTGTCCTCCTCCTCTTACACCTGTCATCTGCCTTCTACATTACTCTGTGATCCCCCTCTAGAAATGTCCTCGCCTTCTACATTACTCAGTGCTCCTCCTCCATGACCTGTTCTCTGCCTTCTACATTACACTGTGCTTCTCCTCTTAGACCTGTCATTAGACTTCTACATTACTCTGTCCTGCTCCTCCATGACCTGTTCTCTGCCTTCTATATTACTCTGTGCTCCTCCTCTTAGACCTGTTCTCTGCCTTCTACATTACTCTGCCCTCCTCCTCTTAGACTTGTCATCTGCCTTCTACATTACTGTCCTCCTCCTCCATGACCTGATCTCTGCCTTCTACATTACTCTGTGCTCCTCCTCCTCTTAGACCTGTCATCTGTCTTCTACATTAGTCTGTGCTCCTTCCTCTAGAAATGTCCTCTGCCTTCTACATTACTCAGTGCTCCTTCTCTTAGACCTGTCCTTTGCCTTCTACATTACTCAGAGCTCCTCCTCTTAGACCTGTTCACTGCCTTCTACATTACTCTGTGCTCCTCCCTCTAGACCTGTCCTCTGCCTTCTATATTACGTTGTGCTCCTCCTCCTAGACCTGTCCTCTGCCTTCTACATTACTCTGTGCTCCTCCTCTTAGACCTGCTCTCTGTCTTCTACCTTACTCTGTGCTCCTCCTCTTAAACCTGTTATTTGCCTTCTACATTACTGTGCTCCTCCCTCTAGACCAGTCCTCTGCCTTCTACATTACACTGTGCTCCTTCTAGACCTGATCTCTGCCTTCTACATTACTCTGTGCTTCTCCTCCTAGTCCTGTCCTCTACCTTCTACATTACTCTGTACTCCACCTCTTAGACCTGTCCTCTACGTTCTACATTACTCTGTGCTCCTCCTGCTCCTAGATCTGTCCTCTGCCTTCTACATTACTCTGTGCTTTTCCTCTTAGACCTATTCTTTGCCTTCTACATTGCTCTGTGCTCCTCCTCCTCCTAGACCTGTTCTCTTCCTTCTACATTACTCTGTGCTGCTCCTCCTAGACCTGTCCTCTGACTTCTAAATTACTATGTGCTCCTCCTCCTCCCAGACCTGTCCTCTCCCTTCTACATTACTCTGTGCTCCTCCTCTGAGACCTATCCTCTGCTTACTACATTAATCTGTGCTCCTCCTCTTAGACCTGTTCTCTTCCTTCTACCTTACTCTGTGCTCCTCCTCCTGGATCTGTCCTCTGCCTTCTACATTACTCTGTGCTCCTCCTCTTAGACCTGTTCTCTGCCTTCTACATTACTGTGTGCTCCTGACTCGACCACGCACCACAATTGTGGGTTACCAGGGCTATGGGGTACTCGGAGCCGAGCCCATGGAAGTCTATGGGGGTTGTCACTGGTAGCGGTGGCTCGGTCCGTGGCCCTGGCGGTCAGGCGTATGATGGGGGGATATTATTTACAGGGGATTTGGTAGATAACAGTTCGTGACGCCACCTGTAGTTTTCTGATCACTAAAGACCAGCGCTGCTGAATAGATCTCTGAGGGGATGTTATGGCAGCTAGATGTCAGGTCCCCCACAGGTGGGACTGGTCCCTCAAAGTCTATGGTTATAATGATGTAGGGTGCAGATAAATGAATCAGTCTCACACCATGCAGCTTCTTTCCATACCTTTTACTTTCAAGATGTTAGGCAGATCCCTGGGAGCTGGTTGGGGTGGAGAATGTGCTTCGAGATAACAGCTGAACAGGTTAGAGGCCTCCTTAACTTCCAATATGTAGGTGAGTCCAACTTGCATGAAGCGTAGTTAACTCCGAATACTCCAGCTAACTCTATAGCTGTACTGCCCGGCCAGCATTGTGGTGGAGCCTTCCAGTGGTGAGACCCAAGTCTATATTTGCTGATCAGGCTAGACTGTTCTCCCTGACTCCGGTTACGTACCGACACTAAGGGCTTACTCCTGCGACTTGTAGTCCAGCGAGTCTCTGGTTTTCTCGTTACTATGCCTGAAACAGTAGCAACACTTCGGTCCCCAGTGACCGGGTAAATTGTGCAGGTAATCCTATACCTAAGGCACTGCTCTAACTTCTTCCACTGCGCCCTTCGCCCTGCTCGCGCTCTTAACATAAGCACTCCAACTTTCTTGGCGGTAAAAGTCAATTCTTCTTGCTTCTTTCTTAGAGCTCGCTAACAGATTCTCAGTATTCTCCTAGTTCAGGAATCTCTATCGACTGAACTTCACTGTCCTTGGGACAGGCGGCTGAAGTATCTGCTGCAACTCTTCTTTCTCATCAGGTGAGCTACCCTGCTTCACTGACTGACTGATCTCCACTGTCCTAAGACAGGAAACAGACTCCACTGATCTGAGCTCTTCTCAGACAGGAAACAGACTGAGCTCTGCTGCATGTCACTACCTTATATACCCTATGGGTGTGTCCAAGTGTGTGATGGAGTGAATGGATATCAAGCATTAAACTGTTACCTCTCCGCACATCCTCCAGGATTTTATGTGTGCCTTACATACCAGGGCTACACATCCCCCTTGGTAAAACACAGCACTCCCGGGCTGTAAAATAGAAAAAGAAAGACATTTTTGTTTTGCATTAAAACATTAACATTAACTCATCCCATCAGGGAGGTACGAATCACTTGAACGTTACATTATGTACAGTAAGAAAATACAAAAGTATCAAAACATCAAGACACTTCAATAAATATTCACATTAATACTTGACTTTATTCTTTTGGAGGACCCGCACCAAACCTCCCACGTGGGTCCTGGGTGGGCTGCAGGACTTCTGACTGCAGACCTCACTCTAGGCCACACCATACGGGTTTTCGTTCAGAGGTAGTTCAAGGCTTCGTGTGAAACCAAGATAAGGCACCGAAGTGCAACTATTTACAGGATACAGTTTTTGGGCTGGCTCAGTCCACAGCCACGCAGTCCATTGGCATGGTTAAAGACACATACGTACATTTCACTTTAATATTCACATTATATATCTATATACATACTTGTTTTAACTTTAACTTCACTTTACCCAACCAGGGTATTTGATGCAAAAACTATGCACTCAACTTTTTCAAATTTTCATTCTGGTACCCAGCCGGGTATTCTACTCATTATAGAAAACATAGATATATCTCATCATCATACATTTGGCAATAAAGTGCAAATCTGGCAAAAATTCTCAAACTTTCTACAACGTTACATGCGGTAGACCCCTGTCTGGATCCTACCGGTCTTTACTTTTTAATTACTTCAACTACATTTTCCACCCCGGGGGCTGGAACGATGCGATGCTCCTTAGAGCACATGACAAACAGGTCGTGACCTGCTATCAGGGTTTGGGTCGCTACAGTTCTTGTGCGAACCGCTTGGGGCACGCCGGGTGCTTTCTCCTTGTGAGACGCCGATTGCGTCGCAGTTTGCGTTGCAGGTAGCGATTCAAATTTAACCGCAGTTTGCGATACAAAGGGAGACTTGGGTGCAGAGGTGCGAGCAGGTAGCGATGCCGATCGCGTCGTAGATTGCGATGGGCCTGCAGGGGGCGATTCCGGGGCACGGCCTGGTGCTATTTGAGCTCGAGACGGGGACGCTGCGGTAGTGGTGACGTTACCGGCGTCAGGGACGGGGTCGCTGACGACAGACACGTTTAGGGCATACCACCCCTTCAGACCCCAGTGCCGTGTATAACTAACTATGTCCCCATTCATCAGGTCCCTCCCCGGGTGACCGATGGGCAGGTGGGATTCTACGTCCCTGCGGCTGACAAAGACCCCTGCATAGAGGCCCGGTTCTCTGATGAAGCCCCAGCCCTTGCGGAGCTGGAACTCTGTAACACACCCCTGCCGCCGCGGTTCCCGCAAGGTACCTTTCTCTCTGCGCACGGTCTCCTTATCAGCGACCATCTGCTCATACTGCCGTTGTCGGTTCCGCTGCACCTCCCGCTCTTCCTCCTGCCGGCGTCGCTGCTCCTCTTTACGACACTGCATCTCTCTTTCCCACTGGACGGCGTACGTGACGTCATCAATCCGCTCCATCTCGTCCCAGTCGACTTCTGGTAACGATGGACAAGAACCCTCCGGTGTCCCCGCCGGGGAACGGTAATCCGCTGCGGCCTCCTGACCTGGCTGGCTCTCAGGGACGGGCAGGACCTCCTCAGCCTCCTTCGCCTCCACCGCTCCATCGGTGGGATCAGGTACAGCACTTTCGGTGGTCGCCTCCGGTCTTCCTTCAGCCTTCCTCATGTGGGACTTGGGTAAGTCTAACGACGGTGTTAGGTCCGTGGGGGAGAATATTGCGTCCCACAGCAGCCGCTGTGTCTGGGCACGCCAACGTTTCTCAGTCGTCTCCAGGGCGGCATGACGCTGGATCATTTTGCGGAGCTCTGCATTCTCCTTTTGCAGCTCCTGCAGAGTGGGGTCAGTGTCCCGATCTGGGGACAGCTCCGGCACAGGCAGACAGTCCTCCGGTACTGGGCACTGATTCTCCTGTCCTTCCGCCATCTCGGTCCAGGTAACACTGTGGTATCCAACAGGAACATTCTGGTCCTTTCCGTGGAGGCGGGATTTGCGTCTCCTCCTCTTCGCATAGAGGATGAAGAGGAGGCGTATCTCTTTAGCAGTGGGGCTGGACCGCACATTGTAGTAGGCCTTGGAGAGGGCGGCCATAACTTTTCGCGCTTCAGGGGGGGTACACGCCCACGAAGGTACGCCCACCTTCTTCACCAGCGCCTCAGGGCGCCAACTTGGCGGCAAAATGGCGGTATTTTGGCGCCAATAGTGACATACTGCAAACAGTTCAATTTAGGCACACAGGGCTTACGATCTTGTAAGTTTAGTATCCTGTTCGTGACGCCAAGTTGACTCGACCACGCACCACAATTGTGGGTTACCAGGGCTATGGGGTACTCGGAGCCGAGCCCATGGAAGTCTATGGGGGTTGTCACTGGTAGCGGTGGCTCGGTCCGTGGCCCTGGCGGTCAGGCGTATGATGGGGGGATATTATTTACAGGGGATTTGGTAGATAACAGTTCGTGACGCCACCTGTAGTTTTCTGATCACTAAAGACCAGCGCTGCTGAATAGATCTCTGAGGGGATGTTATGGCAGCTAGATGTCAGGTCCCCCACAGGTGGGACTGGTCCCTCAAAGTCTATGGTTATAATGATGTAGGGTGCAGATAAATGAATCAGTCTCACACCATGCAGCTTCTTTCCATACCTTTTACTTTCAAGATGTTAGGCAGATCCCTGGGAGCTGGTTGGGGTGGAGAATGTGCTTCGAGATAACAGCTGAGCAGGTTAGAGGCCTCCTTAACTTCCAATATGTAGGTGAGTCCAACTTGCATGAAGCGTAGTTAACTCCGAATACTCCAGCTAACTCTATAGCTGTACTGCCCGGCCAGCATTGTGGTGGAGCCTTCCAGTGGTGAGACCCAAGTCTATATTTGCTGATCAGGCTAGACTGTTCTCCCTGACTCCGGTTACGTACCGACACTAAGGGCTTACTCCTGCGACTTGTAGTCCAGCGAGTCTCTGGTTTTCTCGTTACTATGCCTGAAACAGTAGCAACACTTTGGTCCACAGTGACCGGGTAAATTGTGCAGGTAATCCTATACCTAAGGCACTGCTCTAACTTCTTCCACTGCGCCCTTCGCCCTGCTCGCGCTCTTAACATAAGCACTCCAACTTTCTTGGCGGTAAAAGTCAATTCTTCTTGCTTCTTTCTTAGACCTCGCTAACAGATTCTCAGTATTCTCCTAGTTCAGGAATCTCTATCGACTGAACTTCACTGTCCTTGGGACAGGCGGCTGAAGTATCTGCTGCAACTCTTCTTTCTCATCAGGTGAGCTACCCTGCTTCACTGACTGACTGATCTCCACTGTCCTAAGACAGGAAACAGACTCCACTGATCTGAGCTCTTCTCAGACAGGAAACAGACTGAGCTCTGCTGCATGTCACTACCTTATATACCCTATGGGTGTGTCCAAGTGTGTGATGGAGTGAATGGATATCAAGCATTAAACTGTTACCTCTCCGCACATCCTCCAGGATTTTATGTGTGCCTTACATACCAGGGCTACACACTCCTCTCCTCCTAGACCTGTTCTCTTCCTTCTACATTACTCTGTGCTGCTCCACTTAGACCTGTCCTCTGCCTTCTACATTAATCAGTGCTGCTCCTTTTAGACCTGTTCTCTGCCTTCTACATTACTGTGCTCCTCCTCTTAGACCTTTCCTATGCCTTCTACATTACTCTGTGCTCCTCCTCTTAGACCTTTCCTATGCCTTCTACATTACTTTGTGCTCCTCCTTGTAGACCTGTCCTCTACCTTCTACATTACTCTGTACTCCTCCTTCTAGACCTGTCCTCTACCTTCTACATTACTCCTCCTTCTAGACCTGTCCTCTACCTTCTACATTACTCTGTACTCCTCCTTCTAGACCTGTCCTCTACCTTCTACATTACTCTGAGCTCCTCCTCCTAGACCTGTCCTCTACCTTCTACATTACTCTGTCCTCCTCCTCCTAGACCTGTCCTCTCCCTTCTACATTACTCTGTGCTCCTCCTCCTAGACCTGTCCTCTCCCTTCTACATTACTCTGAGCTCCTCCTCCTAAACCTGTCCTCTGCCTTCTACATTACTCTGTGCTCCTCCTCCTAGACTTGTCCTCTGCCTTCTACATTACTCTGTCCTCCTCCTCCTAGACCTGTCCTCTGCTTTCTATATTACTCTGTGCTCCTCCTCCTAAACCTGTCCTCTACATTCCACATTACTCTGTGCTCCTCATCCTGGATCTGTACTCTGCCTTCTACATTACTCTGTGCTCCTCCTCCCAGACCCATCCTCTGCCTTCTACATTATTCTGTACTCCTCCTCCTAGACCTGTCCTCTGCCTTCTACATTACTCTGTACTCCTCCTAGATCTGTCTTCTGCCTTCTACATTACTCTGTGCTCCTCCTCCTAGACCTGTCCTCTGCCTTCTACATTACTCTGTGTTCCTCCTCCTGGACCAGTCCTCTGCCTTCTACCTTACTCTGTGCTCCTCCTCCTTGACCTGTCCTCTGCCATCTACATTACTCTGTGCTCCTCCTCCTAGACCTGTCCTCTGCCTTCTACATTACTCTGTGTTCCTCCCTCTAGACGTGTCCTCTGCCTTCTACATCACTGTGCTCCTCCTCTTAGACCTGTTCTCTGCCTTCTACAGTACACTGTGCTCCTCCCTCTAGACCTGTCCTCTACCTTCTACATTACTCTGTGCTCCTCCTCCTAGACCTGTTCTCTGCCTTCTACATTACTCTGTGCTCCTCCTCCTACACCTGTACTCTGCCTTCTACATTACTCTGTGCTCCTCCTCCTAGACCTGTCCTCTACATTGTGTAGCCCTGGTACACAATACCAGGAGGATGAGTGGAGAGGTAACAGTTAAGTTCTCTTCATGACATCATGTACACTTCTGACACACCCAGCAGGGGTGTGGAAGGGAGTGATTTTAGTCAGTCAGTTTCCTGTCCTTGGACAGAGTAGACGTGTCCAGTTTGAGCCTGTCAGCAGTTCAGAAAGTGGAGGCTGGTACAGGTGGTCTAATTCACCTTAGCCTAGTCAGAGCTGTGCCCCACTGGAAGACAGACTGAGCTATCTATTAAGAGTCGAGCAAATCGAAGGGCAAAGTGGAAGGAAGATTATTGGAAAAGTGCTTTTGGCTTGGAAAAGTCCTGCACATTGCAACCGGTCACTGGGGACCGAAGGATCACTATTAGCTTCAAGCATAGTGGTAAGAAAACCAGAGATTTACCGGACCCTAGGTCGCGGCAAACAGCCCCATATAGTCAGTACGTAACTGGAGTCAGGTGGAATAGGGACTTTGAGTCAAGCGCAGACAAAAGCAAGAACCTAGTTTCATCAATTGGAAGACTTCACCACAAATCTGACTGGGCAGAACAGCTATGGATTAGCTGGAGTTATTGAGGGAACTACGCTGCAGGCTGGTTGTACTCATCATTATTGGACAGTAAAGGAGGCCCCTAACTTGCTTCACTGTTGCCTCAAAGCTCATCCTCCATCAACCCCATCAGCCTCCCTGGGACCTGCCTTATCATCTTGCAAGTAAAGGTATGGAAAGACGCTGACGGTGTGAGACTGAGTTATTTATTTGCATGCCTGCACAATCCCTACCTAACTACCGACCTGAGGGAAGAGTCCTACCTGTAGGGGACCCGACATCTAGCTGCATCACCATCCCCTCAGAGATCTACAGCAGCGCTGGTACAAATTACCAGAAGACTACAGGTGGCGTCACGAACTGTATATAAATCTATCCCCTGTAAATATTCCCCCAACATACGCCAGACCGCCAGGGCCACAGACCGAGCCACAGCTACCTGTGACAATCCCCATATACTTCTACGGGCTCGGCTCTGAGTACCCCATTGCCCTGGTAACCCACAATTGTGGTGGCGGGTCGTTACAACTTGGCGTCACGAACAGGATCCGAAACTTGCAGCATTGCGAGCCCTGTGTGCCTGTGGAGTGTTTTGGCGAAAAAGACTGTTGCTGTTGTTTGGCGCCAAATACCGCCATATTTGCCGCCAGATTCGCGCCCTAAGGCGCTGGAGAAGAAGGTGGGCGTACCTGAAAGAGCGCGCAAAGTCTTGGACACGCCCCCGGCTCTGACTCATCGGCAGGTCCTGCGACAGGAAGTGAACGCTCTGACATCAGAGCGCCTGCGACGAAGGTCCTGTTCCCACTGCGGTGCCTGTGAAATAGCAGCGTCTGAAACCGGTAGGCTCCGTTTAACCAAGGGGGCGCTAAGATGTCACAACAACCGGCTGACAGTGCGGCCCCGGCCGGAGGCCCCAATCCCGCACCGTCTGGTATTGTAGCGCCAGATGGGGGTGCAGGCCCAGCACCCAGTCCGGTAGTCCCGATCATGCCACTAACGCTCCCATATATGCCTGGGGCGAAATGGCTTCCCCAATACAGCAGTGAGCCAGGCACTTTAGCAGGCTTCAAGCGGAAGTTATGCAGCATCCTAGAAATGTACTCCATGCCTGAGAGACAAAAAGCTGCTGTGCTAATAGGGCAGCTAACTGGCGCTGCTGAGAGGGAAGTGGAGACTTGGGATACCGTTGATCAGGAGTCGGTACCTGCGATCTTCTTTAAGCTACATGCCATATTTGAAGACCGCACAGAAACGGATCTCCGGATGGCCTTCTATCACTGTTCACAACAGCCAGGTGACAGCATCCGGGACTACGCTTGCCGACTACAGGGAGCCCTGAGAGCCCTCAAGCAAATTAACAATTTAAATGCTATCGACGAGAATAAAATGCTGAAAGAACAATTTATACAGGGATTGAGATCCCAAGAGGAACGCAGAACTGTAAACTGGTGGTCCTTAGATCATCCGGATGCTACCTTTGATGCCCTAAAGGACATGGCAATAAAAGGGCTGCGGCCCCTGGGCAAACCCGAGGTGGCAACCCAACATCATCAGGCTGAAGTCACTCTGGAACCGGCAGTAAACCCCTTTTCCCCGCTAGTGGCCGAAGCCAAAGCGCAGATGACACCTCCTAGTGAATTGGACTGTCTGCGCTCAGAGGTGCGCCAGCTGACTAAAAATCTGGCTGCTGTAATGAGTGCCCTGCAGCTGCGGAAAGAGGAGGAAGGAAAGATCTTGTTAGCTGACTGCCCAGAAGACGTCCCGTGGATGCACCGGAGAAGAAAGAAGACGTCGCCCCCACGGAGGAGGACAACGCCACCCCCAGGAGCGACCTCTGACCAACACCCTCCTCGTCGAGAGATCATCTGCTACCGATGCAACCGGAAAGGTCATCTGTCTCCACAGTGTCCTTTAAACGGGCAGAACCTGGGTCCAAGGGCCAACACCCAGGAGAATACCCATCAGGCCCCCTTAGACTGGAACCGCAGGTATGTGGGTGGGCGACCCTACCTGTCTATTATTCTAGATGGTATTGCTGTTCCGGCATTGTTAGACACTGGGTCGCAGGTGACCCTAATACCTGATGCCCTATATACTAAGTACTGGTCAATGGACAGTCTTAAACCCCCGAGCCCTGACTTTACCGTGTATGCTTCTAATGGTCTTCCTGTAGAAGTACTCGGAACAAAATGTGTAGATGTAAAGGTGGGCAGAGAGGAGTTGAAAGACCAGGGGCTTCTGGTAGTAAAGACTGTAAATGAGGAGAACGGTCTAAATATAATTTTGGGTACTAACATTATCGGTAATTGTTTGGGAGAAGTTGTGTTCTTACTCCAACAGCTCGCTGAGATTGCCCGACCAAGGCAGAGAGGAGTAATCCAAAGAGAGATCCGGGCCCTGGTGTGTCAGCAGCAAGCAAAGCTTACCGACGGCGAAATTGGTAATGTACGGGTCACTGACTCGGATCCTATTGTGATACCCCCAATGAGTGAAATGATCATTTGGTGCAGGGCAGCCATAGGTCTGAGGGGACAGAATTACCAAGCTGTAGTAGAACCCCACCATTCAGAACATAGACGTACACTTATGACTGCTAGAGGAGTAGTAGAAGTGGTGAATGGAAGAGTACCGGTACGGCTTCTCAATTGGGGAGATGATGAGGTAAATTTACCCCGTTATGCAACCATTGCTAAACTACATGCTGTTGATAATAATTCTATTCTCCCGGCTGAGTCCTTAGACTCCTGTCAAATAGCGGAGGACAATGACCCAGCAACTCAGGTGGCGGAATGGTGTCAGCAACTCCATGTTGGGACGGACACCACTCCCGCTCACCAGAAGCAAGGGGTATTACGGGTGGTGCAAGAGTATGCCCAAGTGTTTAGCAAAAATCCACTTGATTTTGGGACAATTAAGGGAGTACAACATCATATCCCTACAGGCAATCATCCTCCCATCAAAGAGCGGTATAGGCCCATACCTCCAGCTCATTATCAGAAGGCTAAAGAAATGTTGAAATGATATGAAGAAAGCCGGGGTGATAAGGGATAGTTGTAGCCCCTGGGCAGCCCCTCTAGTTCTGGTTAAAAAGAAAGATGGTAGTATGAGAATGTGTGTGGATTACAGGCAGGTGAACCGCATAACACACAAGGATGCATACCCGTTACCACGTATAGAGGAATCATTAGCTGCTCTGAAAACGGCTAACTACTTTTCTACCCTCGATCTGACTAGTGGTTACTGGCAAGTGGCTGTGGCTGAGGAGGATCGTGAGAAAACGGCTTTCACCACCCCAATGGGGCTCTGTGAGTTCGACAGAATGCCGTTTGGGCTCAGCAGTGCCCCAGGAACATTTCAGAGAGTGATGGAAAATTGTCTGGGACATCTCAATTTTGAAACCGTGCTGCTATACCTAGACGACGTTATCGTGTATTCCAAGACATATGAGGACCATCTGAAGCACCTGGCAGAAGTATTCGAGTCCCTGTCCAGGTACGGGATGAAGTTGAAACCCTCAAAATGCCATCTACTCAAACAGAAGGTACAATACTTGGGGCACATCGTCAGTTCGGAAGGAAGTAGCGCCAGACCCAGAGAAAGTCACTGCCATCCAGAAGTGGCCGGAGCCGAAGAACCTTAAGGAAGTGCGACAGTTCCTGGGACTAACGGGTTACTACAGGAGATTCGTGAAAGATTACACGAAGAAGGCAGCTCCTTTACAGGACCTCCTAGTAGGACAATCCCTGAAGAGCAGAAACCCTCCCTTTAACTGGGGTAAAGAACAGGCCGAAGCATTCCAAAAGATGAAAGAAATCCTTACCGGTGACGAGATCTTAACCTATCCTGATTACAGCCAACCGTTCCTGTTGTACACCGACGCCAGTAATGAAGGGTTGGGAGCCGTTCTCAGTCAGAAGCAGAATGGACAAGAAAAAGTCATCGCATATGCCAGCAGAAAACTCAGGCCAACTGAAAGGAATCCGGAAAATTATAGCAGCTTCAAGCTGGAGTTTCTGGCGCTGGTCTGGGCCATTACTGAAAGATTTAAGCACTATCTGGCCTCCAATAAGTTCACGGCGTACACAGACAACAACCCGTTAACGCACCTGGAAACCGCCAAGCTGGGCGCCATGGAGCAGCGATGGATGGCTCGGTTGTCCAATTACCAGTTTACTATCAAGTACCGGGCAGGTCGAAAGAATGCTAATGCTGATGCGTTGTCCCGAATGCCGCATGACTCTGATACGGAAGAAGAATCGGATGACCTGGAAGAAATTGAGCTACCTGCGTTCCATCGAAATGGGGTAGTCCACGAGCATCGAGTCAACAGAAAGCAGTATGGTGCAACATTAAATCCTTTACCCCATCACAGCTGGAAAGAGACTCAGGACAGTGATCCAGTGGTCAGCCGCATCAAGGAGTTGTTAAGACAGGAAGGCCCTCTTTGGAAAAGGATGCACCTATGTCAGCCAAGCTCCTGTGGAACGAGAAAAGCAGGTTGTTCCTATACCGTGAGAAGTTGTGCAGGAGATACGTCAACCCAGAACCCATGAGATGGTCTGGCAAATCGTGGTCCCCAAGGCAGACGTCCCAATGGTGTTGGAAGCATACCACGATCAAGCAGGATACTTTGGCTGGAGAAAGCTGGAGACCCTGTTGAGATGCCGGTTCTACTGGGTAGGGATGCGCAGCTCCATCGAGAGGTGGTGTCGGAACTGTGGACCCTGTGGTCTCAGAAGGAAGGACTACGGTAGTCAGAAGGCACCCCTGCAACCTATCCGGACGACTCGTCCTCTGGAGATTGTGGCCCTGGACCACGTCAAACTGTCGCCAAGTAGATCTGGGTACTCATACGCCCTGACCATGGTGGACCATTACTCCAGATTTCTGGTGGTTGTTCCAGTTAAGGACCAGACCGCAGTGACGGCAGCGAAGACCTTTCAAGCAAGCTTCTGCAGACCGCATGGGTATCCGGAGCAAGTATTAACCGATCAGGGACCTGCTTTCGAAGCTGATTTATTCAAGGAATTCTGTCACATGTACGGGTGCAAGAAAATTAGAACAACGCCATACCACCCTCAAACCAACGGTCTTTGTGAAAAAATGAACCATATTGTCCTTGACTTGTTGAGATCCATACCGTTGGAAGACAGGAATCGATGGCCGGATTTACTACCTGATTTGGTTGATTTGTATAACCATATACCTGTCAGTTCCACTAATTGCACTCCAGCCTATCTTATGAGAGCAAGGCCGGAAAACTACCAATGGATTTAGAACTTGGAGTGGTAGAACCGGAGGCAGATGACGCCATTGAAAACTGGGACATCAATCGGCAAGAGCAATACAGAAGAGTGCAAAT